>BDJD01002879.1:197217-293990 GCA_002564525.1 Rosa multiflora | reverse complement strand
TTAAATAAATAAATAAAATAAAATAAAATAAAAATACTATTCTAAGGCACCAAGTCTTAGCAATGCTCGGCTTTGGTTTGCACCAAAGCCTAATCAAAACTAAGAGCGTAGTGATGGCTATTTACAATGAGGTAGAAATTATGATTCAAAATTGTGATTGTAATTTTCTAAAAGACTAAGTCGAAAACTAAATTAACAACAACAATTAAAAATGACGAAAAATAAAAGAGAGATAGATTTTTGGGTGCTAGGGATCACTCTCTAGCAATTTCAATGCAACGAACACATTTTAAGCAAACAAACATATCTTCATGAGAACCAAATCCCGTACTTAATGCCGGTCAAGGCCACTAAGCCGAATTTCCTTAAGGGTATTCACATTTTCGGTTAGGACAAATATGAACTCTCTAACTCATGAGTTAGTACCTTACTAGGGCTACCAAAACATGAGCTAAAGGCGTAGAGCTCTAGAAATTAGGGATTTAAGCATGCAATAGTTACAACCTAAAATGTAACGATTACTTAGTTCTCTACCTAATGCCAGTTACGGCCACTAAGTCAATTTCTCTTATTTGGTATCCATTCTTCCGGTTAAGGCAAGAATGAACTCTCTAACCCTAATCATTATGCCTTGTTAGGGCCACAACGTCTAGGATTAAAGGCGAAGGGCACAAGAAAATAGAAACTTAGGCAATCATTCATTTTCGATTAAGCAACTACTTGACACACCACACTAATTACATGAAGCTAGTGAACAAAAGAACCACCAATTGTATCACACAACACAAATCTCAACACATAACAAAGAGAGTGGTCAATTCCCTAAAATTAATGCATCAAGAATCAATTAGCATAGTAATTAGAGTGCACCCATATGAAAATACATTATTTATCACTTGAAAAATATGTCGATTACATCAAAATTGAGCTAGAGTTAGAAACCCTAGCTCCCAAAAGTAACTACTCACAACCCATATTCATGAACATCAAAATTACAAAATTCAAATAGCAAAGAGTAGAGAAGTGTAAGAGAAAACAAGGATAGTCACAAATAGCTATGAAGCTAGCATGACTAGCCTTGAATTACAACCCCACAAAATACCCAAATCTTGAATCTTGTAGAAATTGAGCTCCTTGATGGATTCTTGAAGCTTTGGGTGAGTAGCCCTTCAAATTCCTAAAATAAAAACTAAAGAAAATTTGGAAAATGAAAAATGGAGGAAGAAGATGGGAGAAGAGAGCAGCCCAAGGGGCTGCCCTATTTTGGTGTAGTGCGGCGCTGTGTCTGTTAGGGTTCTCCTCCCTCCCCCGATGAGATATGAGGATATATATATATATATATGTGGTGGCTGTCTGGGTCTTCGTAAAGGAAGGAGAGTAGTGTGAGTAAATGGATGGATGGATGATTGCCAGAGGGAGAAGAAACGGAATCGTGGCTGTTCAAAAAGAAGGAGAGGAATTAAATGGCACGTGGTGGTCTGTGAGGTAGAATGGATTAGGCTCAATCATGATTAATCAAACCATTGATTAATTTATGGTTTAATTAATCATCATGCTGTTGATTCTCTTTGCTTCTTCACGTGCCCACCATTGTTAATTAAACATTTGTTTAATTAACACTTTTTTTTTTGCTTCTTTTATTTTTATTTATCTTTTCTCCTTCTTCTCTCTCAATGCATTTCCGCATATATTATGGGAGGCAATTGGATTCCGCTCATTTGATAGCGTTGACTACGGTTGACCCGCTTTGACTATTTCGTCTCTTTCTCGGAAACTCCAATTAGCTCCAATTTTGCACCATTTTCCTCCAAAATTCTCAACTCCGCTTATTTGCTACAAAATAAATAAAAATTGATTAGTTACATATTAATTAACTTGAGAATTGACTTATTTTTAGTGTTTTCGATATAATTACACGTATATAAATGCGTGTAATCACCCGGCGACCGTACTCTCAGTCCTAGTGTCTCCAAACCGACTGTTAGTGCTACTACCACAGATACTACCAGCGAAGCAAGGGTAACGCCCTTGCAACCCAGCGAAGCTAAAGATACGCTTTAGCAAACCCCGTGCTTTCTCAGAACTTCCCAGTGATTGCTCTGCTCAACCTACAACGTTGAGTATCGATTTGGTGACCGAAGAGATCACACCCAAAGTCTTTATCCGTAAGGCAAAAGTCCTTTCCCGAAAGTCTAGAGAAGAATCCTGTGGCGAGGTTGGTGCTCTCCTCGTCCACAACGCTTGAAGAAGAAGCCAGGTCAAGGGACTCCCCCGACGACTGCACCCCACGGTGCTGGCACGCCTGTGCACACGCTCAAAAGAGACAGTTTGCACACCAACTGGTTTTGGAGCCAAACATTTTGGCACGCCCAGTGGGACCTGCAATAGTGTCTTTTCGTGAACTTAACCATTGGGAACTATAGCGAAAACCCTTACCAAAAGGTTTACGCTAACTGCTCAAAGTATAACACTTCCAGTTACAGACCACATTCCCACGCGGACTGTCGTGGTCTTTCAGAAGAGCAAGTAACTCAAAGATTCTCTCGTCAGTCCCAATCACCCAACATGTTAACTGAATGGGAAGAGAATCACCCTACCATTACTGAGGGTCAGAGTGTCAATACTAGTGAGGCCAGCGAGCCTGTTATCCCCACCACTGTCACCACTGCACTGGGGAGTGGAGAAAGAGAGGCTTTCGTTCCGAAGCCTATTCCAGAAGGAGCGACCTCCGAGGTAAGGTTCGCGATCATCATGGAGAATATTGAAAATCATCGCAAGAAGATAGCCGCTGATTTTGAAAGAGAGACCGCAAAGACAGATAAGCTCATACGCGAACTAGATCAGCGAATTAGCCGACATGCAGAGGATACTACACAACAGATCGCACAATCAGAGAATGCGGTAAGGGCCCATGCCGCGAGTATTGCTAGCGAGCAGAATCAGTGTCAAAGAGAAATCATGGAGGCTATCACGAACCAAACCAAGCAGACGGCGTCAGACATGGTAGGTCTTCGCAAGGACGGTGCCAACCTGGCAACTGAGGTGGCCATGCAAAGAGCAGAATTAAACCAAGCGAGAGAAGTGTTGAACAAAGCTTTAGGGGATCCTAATGCTATCCTTGGCTCTCTTGGCTAGCCATCCTGTTCAGGAAAGTATGTGCCGCCAAATCAGCTTGAGAGGACTAGCAGCAATGCTGCTTCTCCCTCAGCTACTGTTGCTACTACACCGTTGAAGAATAAAGAGCAAGCGCTGGTTATTGGCGGCAGCAAGGAAAAGACTACCTCGTCAAGCGGACAGGCCACCAGACAGAAGCATCAGGCCTCAAAAGTTGCAGGAACCTCATCCAACTCCACTACGTTCGTTCAATACGACAGCGACGGGGCAGAAAATGTATACCAGGAACTGCCAGGAAGTTATTAAGGGATCGACCATGCCGGCACCCCGATCAAGATAACAACCTTGTCAAAGGAAACACTTATACCAGCAGTGACTCTTCAGCAACAGGCTACTACCCGCATTGTACACGTCGGAGAGGGGCCGGCAACTGTAAACCAAACAATACCTGTACAGGCTACTCGCCAGATTGTGGCGACACCACCTCCTCCTCCGGGCCCAGAATATGTAAGACGTGGTGAAGTAGAGGAGATGATCAGGTTGGCTAACCCTAGGGCACAGCCGGATGGGGTCTATGAGGGACCTTTCCCACCACATATCATGCTCGCACCTTTTCCCAGGGGCTACAAGAATATCATTTTTTCTACTTTTTCAGGGGAAGACACTGAGGATGCGGCGACACATCTGGCTAGGTTTAGGGTACAATGTGGCCAGTACCAGAATGATGATATCCTTAAATGCAAGATCTTTGGTACTTCTCTTTCAGGAGCTTTCAGATGGTTTTCCAAGCTTCGACGGGGAACAGTGGCGAATTGGCCTGCAATGGAATTGCTTTTCCGAGAAACTTTCGGAACTATCGTGCCTGAGGTAGACTTGGCTTCGCTCACCCAGATGGCCCAGCAGCCTACCGAGTCAGCGGTGGCCTATCTTCAGCGCTTTCAAATCCAGAAAGCCAAGCTGAACATCATCCTACTTGAGAAAGAGTTAGTCAAGTTGGCGGTCAAGGGTTTGGAACCACGTCAACGAAAGAAGCAGCATGGCAGCATGATTCAGACAATGGGAGAACTCATCACAGAGGTGGGTAGCTTCGAATATCTCCTCAGGGAAACAGATGCAAGGAAGAATGCATCCAGGGGGACATACGTGCCGAGAAAACATCGTACCGTAGAGGCCCTGAGCTACCAGCTGGCTACCTATGACCCTTACTACCATCATAACAATGAAGAGGTGGTCCAGGATGACGACGAGGAAGAGGAGAATGATGTCGCTGCCTACGAGTTAATCGGGAAAAAGAATCTAGCCTTGAAGCAACTGAAAATTTCCAAGGAACCTGTCAAGCTCAAATCGGTGGCCTTCACCAAACCTGAGTTCGCGACATATACATATGATGCCAACAAGGCGCATAAGATTCTCGACGAAATGATCGACGCGAAGATGGTGAAGACTGATTTTGGACCTTTTCCTCGACCCGAACAGCGGAAAGGGAAGAAGTACTGCAAGTTTCATAATTTGTGGAATCATAACACCGCGGACTGTGTGAAACTCAAAGACTAGATTCAGGTATGGCTTAATAATGGCAGTTTTCAGGTGGAAGCTTCGGTCACGGCGGCAGTGCTAGTAGACCTAGACCTCTTCCTTGATACTGGGATCAATATGGTCGATGTGAATTGGACCAAGCAGAAGCAAAGGAAACCGATTTTAGATTTGAGCTCAAAAGAGCGAGGTGAAAAGTCCGCCGCGGATGAAACACCCGCAAAGGATAAAGCTAAATCAATTAGTCAAGCCTCGCCCGTGGTCATATGCCCGCGATGCAAAGAAGAGTGCGACATTCAAGTATCGCATGAAGAGGTCGAGCAAACGTTTCGCTTTGGCTCTCTACTGCCAGTCAAGTGGGCTTAGTCATCGCGCAACTATCAACCTTCTAGCCCGAGAGAAAAAGAGAAAATGGAGTCACCGCCATCCCCAAAGGATTCCAATTTGTTCAAGAAGCTGAGAGTGGCCGCGGTTGATCAGAAACTTGAAGAGAAGAGCACGAACAAGTGCAAAGACGTGCTGATCAAGCCTTACATCCCACCTGCGCCGACCGCCACCATCAAGGAAGGAAAGTGGTATACCAGGGAAAAGGGAAAGGCAGTGGAAATCAGCACTTCCAAGAAGAGGAA
Organism: Rosa multiflora; assembly: GCA_002564525.1. Lineage (NCBI taxonomy): Eukaryota > Viridiplantae > Streptophyta > Magnoliopsida > Rosales > Rosaceae > Rosa > Rosa multiflora. The sequence goes on along the minus strand of BDJD01002879.1, from coordinate 288,714 downwards.
ACTGCAGCGTAGGTTTGGGGAAGCTAAGCGCGCGCTAGAGTCTCTGGACTAGGGCCTGATTAAGCCTTCACAACTGGTCAAGTCACCTGAGCAGTATCAGAGAGAAATGGAGGCATTAGCTGCTAAACCGTTAAGGCCTCCCCTCAGCTTTAGCAAACAAGCGAGCCCGTTGACAGAGGCATCTAAACCCAGTGTTTTTTTGCAGGATTACTAAGGAGCGGACACCTCCGATTGCGCGAAAGGAGAGCTCACCGACTCGGCGACCACATGTCAGGGGCATGTTATTTAGTGAAGAACCGGAAGCCAAATCTTCAGTCTTTGAGAGGCTGGGGGGTAAGGACAGGACTACCGATACCTTACAGTGGAGACCAAAGAAGGTCCAGAGTATCGTCGTCACTGCCTCAGACGAGTGCAAGGCAAGGGAACCGAAACTGGAAACTCCTAAGCAGGCTTCCGTAGTACAAGAACATGAGCAATGCGAGGTAAAGGGCCTCACAGAAGGATCGCTGGTAGATTGTTTGGCTAAGCAGTTCCAGGCTGATACCCTGTCGAGGAACCTAAGCTTAACTTGGAAGATGACATGGAGGAGACAGATATGACTGACGCCTCTTGCAATATGGTTTATGTGCTTCCCGCGAGATATGCACTACCAGTCGCTGCTCAGGACTGTGTGGAAGCTGAAGAAGAGAATACATAGCCGTTGCAGGTCACATCGGTGGCCACGACACCTGTGGAAGAGGCTGTCCTTTATGAAATAGAGGAGGCTCCAAACAAAGGGCCCTTCATAAACTTCTCTAAGCCAAAGCCAGCTATGGTCCAACACATGAGACCACCATATATCACAGCAGAGGTCGGCAGTATCAAAGTAAGTAAGATCATGATTGACACGGGAGCTGCCGTTAATGTCGTCACTACCAGGACCATGCACTTGCTCGGGATCAAGAGGGAGAAAATCTAGTCTACATCCCTCACGCTAAAAAACTTTGCGGGAACTGTAACAAAGACCGTAGGATTGTTGTTCTTTCGCATTAAAGTTGGCCCAGCAGAGGGGGTTTATGCTTTCTTTGTAACAGACTGCTATGCTGCCTACAGTGCTATTTTGGGCAGAGACTGGATCCACAGGAGTTATTGCGTACCATCAACACTTCATCAGGAGCTGGTTATGTGGAACAGAGAGACAGACACAGCTGAGGTGATCAAAGCGGATCCTCGTCCATTCCCAGTCTCCGCGAACTACGTAGATGCCAGGTATTATTTGGAACCCATTACTCCATTGCAGGTTAGTGGCATCGATGATAAAGGCCGCCCCACAGGGGTGACGGTCTTTGAATTGGCATAGTGGGGGCTTACGCTCGCAAAAGAAGGCCTAGAGAGGCCTGGCCACGCTATGCCCAAATCCTCGACGGATTAATGGATTGCGACCTCTCAGGGGAAGGAATAGAGGCCTTCCACTCGCTATACGAATGACTGTCATCATACTTGGTGGAAAAAGAGGCTTACGATAGAATCGCGACCTTGGAGGTCGTCAATGAAGAGCTTTCGAATTAGGATCGAGAGGACGAAATAGATATTCAGCTTGCTCCGGCAGCGCTGGACGATATGCCTCCTAAAGTCAGAGGCCCTACTGAAAAGGTTAATCTAGGAACAGTAGACAAGCCTATGGAAGTGGCTATCAGTGCTTACCTAGAGCCTAGCAAGAAACAGAGGCTCACTGATTTGTTACTAGAATTTAAAGATTGCTTTGTGGAGAAGTATGAAGACATGCCCGACCTGTCACGGGAATTGGTTTGCCATCAACTACCAACACTCCCTGACAAGAGGCCCATGAAGCAAGAACCGTAAAGAATGAATTCAGAAACCCAAGTTCTCATCAAGGAGGAGGTCAAAAAAATGCATAAATCAGGCATTATCAAGGTCGCCAAATACAATCAGTGGTTATCTAATATAGTGCCCGTTCGGAAAAAGAATGGCAAGATGAGGGTCTGCGTAGATTACAGAGACCTGAACCTTGCTACACCTAAAGATGTTTACCCCATGCCGGTCGCGGATATGTTAGTAGATGCCGTAGCAGGGCATGAATTGTTGTCCTTCATGGATGGCACTGCAGGATATCACCAAATTTCGGTCGCAGAAGAAGACAGACATAAAACCGCATTCCGGTGTCCCGGGTTCGCGGGTGTTTTTGAATATGTGGTCATGCCCTTTGGACTGAAGAATGCTGGCGCAGCATATCAGAGAGCCATGAACCTAATCGTCCATGATATCCTGGGGAAGATTTTAGAGGTTTACATCGATGACGTAGTTGTGAAATCTCGGAAAAGAGGGGACCACATCGCAGATCTCAGAAAGGTATTCGAGCGAATGCGACGACACAAGCGCAAGATGAATCCCGCTAAATGCGTTTTTGGGGTCCAAGCAGGGGATTTCCTGGGATTCATTGTCCATCAGCGAGGAATTGAGGTTCCTGAAGACAAGGCGAACGCAGTCATCAACGCATCTCCCCCACGAACGAAGAAGAATTACAACATTTGTTGGGTAAGATCAATTTCCTGAGACGCTTCATCTCTAACTCTGCAGGTAAAATCCAGCCCTTCTCTCCATTGCTGAAGTTACAGGGACAAAATGAGTTTGTATGGGAGGCTAAACATCAAGAGGCTTTCGACAGAATTAAGAACTACCTGGCGAGCCTGCCAGTGTTGGTTCCGCCGAGGGCCGGGTTGCCATTGAAGTTATATATATCAGCGGCCGAACCTTCCATTGGCAGTTTACTCGCTCAGGATGATGAAGGGGGTATTGAGCACACTATTTTCTACCTCAGCCGAATGCTGACAGATTGTGAGACAAGGTACACTCCTATGGAAAAGCTGTGTCTTACTTTGTACTTCTCGGCGTGCAAGCTACAACACTACATGTTATCCTTTACTACCTGCATCATCTCCCAAACCGATACTACCTGCATCATCTCCCAAACCGATCTGGTCAAATACATGTTGTCGCGACCTATTTTGAGAGGCCGCATTGGCAAATGGGTACTAGCTCTTTCTGAATTTTCGCTATAGTATGTACCTAAAAAAGCTATAAAGGGACAGGCCATCGCAGACTTTCTTGCACATCATCCTACGATGGATATCCCTGCAATGAAGGAGTTAGAGATAGCGACCGCGACTACAACTCGACCAGATTTGGCGTGCATTCCGGAGTACGCAGTATGGTATCAAGCCACAGTCTCCTTACAGCCCTGGGTATTATTCTTTGATGGCTCCAGAAAGGAAACATTAGCAGGGGCAGGGATTGTTCTGGAAAATCCAGCGAGCAATCATTTTTCTTATTCTTTCCAACTGGCGTTTAAATGTACAAACAACCAGGCAGAGTACGAAGCTCTTATTATCGGGCTTGAAGTTTTATTAGAACTAGGAGTGAGGGACGTTCAGGTCCGCGGCGACTCTCAGCTCGTGATAAATCAGCTTCAAGAAAAATACAGATGTGTCAGCTGGTTGCTCGTACCTTATTTGAATCGCGCCATTGAGCTTTTGGATCAATTTGATGACGCCTACTTGGAGTACATCCCTCACGAGCGCAATTTCGCAGCCAATGAGCTCACTCAACTGGCCACAGGCATTACATTGAAGTATGGGGTTCGCGAGCGTATTCTGAAAGTCAAGCGTCGCACACTACCTTCATGTCTCGAGCGGCCTGATCCGCCTGATGATCTAGTTGTCGCGGTACTAGAACCTATTGATGTGGATTGGCGCATCCCGCTGATCGATTACCTCAAGCGACCAGGTCCTACACCCGACAGGAAGATTAGTTTTCTTGCCTTAAACTACTTTCTCAGGGGTGATGAGCTGCGACGACGTGGGGAAGATGGCATAGACTTCCGGTGTGTCTATGGCCGCGAAGCAAAACGATTAATGCGTGAAGCGCATACAGGGATATGCGGAGCCCATCAAGCGGGACCTAAGATGCGTTGGCTTATTAGAAGACACGGTTACTATTGGCCCAGCATTCTAAAGGATTGCATTGCATTCGCCAAAGGATGTGAAGACTGTCAAGCACATGGTCCAGTCCAACATGTCCCTAACATTCCCATGCAACCTATTATTAAGCCTTGGCCTGCGCGAGGCTGGGCATTGGACTTGATTGGGATGATTCACCCCCACTCTTCTCTCCAACATAAGTTCATCATCGTGACTACTGACTTCTTCACCAAGTGGGTCGAAGCTGAACCTTTGAAGGAGGCCTCTGGCACCACCATCCGCCAGTTCATTTTTCGTAACATTCTCTGTAGGTTTGGTATCCCCGAGGTGCTCGTTTTAGACCGGGGGGCAGCATTCATGGGCGGTCCTGTCGAGCAACTTGTCAATGATTTCGGCATCTAGTTCATCCATAGCACTCCATATTATGCTCAGTCCAACGGTCAAGCGGAAGCTAGCAACAAAATTATTAGTACCTTTTTAAAGAAGATGCTGGTAGAGAAACCTCGACAGTGGCACGATACTTTGTATAAGACACTCTGGACTTATCGTACGTCCAAGAGGAATCCCACCGCTATGACACCATATGCACTCATGTTTGGTCATGACGCTGTTTTACCCCTGGAAATCAACGTTCATTCCTTACGCGTACAAGAGCAGCATCACTTGATCGGTGAAGATTACGTCCAGGCGATGTGGCAAGAACATGAAGATTTGAGTGAGCAGCGCTTGGCGGCTTTAGATAATTTGGTAATGGAGAAACAGTGTATCGCCTATGCCTATGATAAGAGGACGCGTGGTTGTAGTTACAAAGAAGGAGACCTTGTTTGGAAAGCTGTTTTACCCTTTGGTGAGAAATTAACCCGCCGCGGTAAGTGGACTCCTCGATGGGAGGGACCCTTTGTTGTTCATCGTATCCTAGAACGAGGGGCTTTTCATCTCAAAGACGTGGATGGCGACATCCATCGCAATCCCATCAACGGGCGATTTTCGAAGAAATACTACCCTAGTGTTTGGGAGTTTGAAGATCCACCTGATCAACCTTATGACCAGACAGGGGGGCAACCAGAATGTTCATCGGTTCGCATCCACTCTAAGTATTTATTCAGGCCTTTTTCTTGTGGCCTTCGACTCATGTATTCGCTTCACCGATAAACATTGGGGGGCAACTCTCTATATTATTCAGGCCTTAGATGAGACCATATGTATGTGATCGCCTATACATGAGGCTTTATTATTGTATTCATCAGGTTTTAAGTCTATATTCATACTTGTTTGTCCTTGACAAATTGTGTGTTAAGAATGTATGTGATGGCCTATACATGAGGCTTTATTATATTCAGGCCAACAATTTTTTGCAATTTTTTGCATTGCGCTCAAAGAAACATTCATTCATAAAGTGACTTTGCGGCCAAAGGGGTACAAAAAAAAAAAGATCAACACGGTTACACGTGCAATTATAAGGCTAAATGTGGCTTTGAAAATCATAAGAGACAGATTTTAAAAGTTGCTGGATCTGGTTGCGGCAAGGAGGATCTGGGTAGTACCACTGGTGCTCTTCCTCTCTTCACCCAGATCCTCCTCCGATTTGAGTCGCAGCTGCTATCGTCTGTACCGGAGGAAAAGGGAAGGGAATAATCCATCATACCCTTTCCAGGTGATTGTCCTCTGGGATGGAGATGGTCTCCAGAGCGAGCACGACTCACAACCACATCTACCTCCAGGGGAAAAACGGAAGCCTCGTAGTCGGACCCCGGAGGTAGACCGCGAAAGAAGAACGGTCGGCCTCAAAGTGGTCTTCCGCCTCTCTCCCTCCTGCTCCACATGGACAATCGGAGGAGACAGATTCCCCAGAATCTGGTTCCGCCGCGTTAGGAGCGTGGCGTGATCTTCGGTCTAACTGAAACCGGCGAATTTCATCCGGATTTCCAGAGACCAAAGACATGCCACTGGACCTGAGATTAGGCCATAAGGCCTACCCAGGTCTTGAGATTAAGCCATGAAGCCTATGGATTTATGGCTAAGGATGAAATCATGGGATGAAGATTTTAGAAACTGAAGAAAGAGTAACAAGGCTTGCGAGGTTATCTCTGGAAAAGACATAGTTGCTTGGCCTCATGCTTTCCCCAAGTGCAGGTATTTATAGCTCTAGCCGTAGTAATCTCAACCGCGTGATGGGCAGTTAAAGTACTTTCAACTCCATCAATGAGAGTATCAATGGAATTGAATACTAGAATCTCGGAAATGAAGGAAATTGAAAACGCATGGGAAGCAAGGCAGTCTTCAAGGAGGTAACCGCCCAATTTGGAATTATCTTTTCAACAGTTTCGATATCAATAAAGAGGCCGGGTGATAAACTACAGGAATTTAAAGTGATATTTGGGCCAAACAAAGTGGGCTAAATATTCAACTTGTTAATTATAATATTGTTCATACAAAAGAAAAAGAGGCCTAATGTAAGAGGCCTAAAGTTTTCGGCTCGCATGGGTTAAACGAAGTAAATGTTCATCCAAGCGGAAACTGGCATCGGCAGCAGCTCGCTCCGCTTGTCGGGCTGCTTCACGAGCTTGAGCTAAGTTTTGAGACAATGCTTCGAAGGCCGCTAGGGGTTGCTCTAGCAAGGGTTCTTCATGCTCAAGCCGGGCCGTCACTGCAGTCAATTGGGCTTGGAGTTTCTAGATTTGGGTTCGAAGATGATTTTGCGTAATCCGTAAGTCTCTAACGAGGATAGCCCTATCTCCCAAGAAGTCGCGAGAAACATCTATCTGTTGTGCAAGGCCCCGATAGTGGGCTTGAGCCTGCCTGGCTTGCACAGTCGCGGTCGCTCTTTTATTGATCCGTTGGGGAAGACTCTATAGCAGCTCATATATCTCGGTGAACTCAGTCTCAGTGATGGTTCGCTCGCGGCGAAGAACCATGAAGTATTCCTGATCTCTGGCAGACGCGCCCAGTAGTAAGATGTCGGGACTCAGAAGACGTTGTAGCCCATCCCTCGCTTCATCTATAACTCCGGGAGGGGCCACTTCGAGTACGCGAACTAACCTTTCCAATCTGGAAGGAGGCTCAGGCAGTGGACTTGGAGCAACAGCAGCATGAGCTTCCTGAGGCTCTATAACAGGGGCCGCTTCCGGCTCTGGTTCGACATTTACCCCTTCTCCCGCTTCAAGAGCATGGGGGGCAGGCTCCTGGATCACCATGTCTTCACCGATTGGGCAGGCAGGATCGGCACCAAGTACCTCCGCAGCTATAACTGCTTCCCGAGCAGGATCATGACTCTGTGGTTAAGGAAGAATTATTAGAGCGCATAGAGAATAAAATAAGGACTAAGGCATTATACTTAGGAAGAGAGTGTACCTCTGCGGCCGGAGGCTCGTGAAGAATTGCTATCGGTGCAGGCTCTTGAGCTGCTTCATCAGGAGTTGGGTCAGGCGCTATCTATGCTAGGGGATGTGCTGCGATCGGTTCCTCAGGCGGTGCATCCGAAGGAGTTGTTCTTTCTTCCAATTCAGGCGAGCTGTCATCTAAGACCTGCACTGGGATTGAGCCAAATTGTACGTCACTCGCGATGTTGGCAGGAGGTGGAGGATTCCCGGAATCCATGGGCACTTGGGCCTGCGAGGCAGATGTCCCTTCACCAGCAGCCGAAGAGCCTTCCCCAGCTTGTCTAGAGGACCGGCGACGAACCTACGAGCGAGGACAGTTATAGGAATTGGACTAAAGGGCGAGTAAGTTCTAATGTGGGTTTTTCGTTTCTTACCAGTCGATCAGCGATTGGTTCATCCTCTTCCCATAGGTCCGTGCGAGGGTCCGAGTGACTGTGCTTACGAGCCAAAGCAGCGGCAACCTGCCAGAATCAAAGGATTAGACTTAGCTCACAGAGAAAGCATAGTCCTAAGAACAAAGAATTCTTACCGTCTGCGGATTATCATCATCGGAGGAAGAATCTTCAACTTCGGGCTCCGCTATCACCGTCTTCTGCTTTCCAGACTGGCCAGTGGTTGGGGAAGCTCTGGTCGCGCGACTGCCAGAAAGTGGCACATTTCCCTGACACAGCGAAGAGTGAGTGAAAGGAAAGGAGTGAAGGAAGATATAGAATGTAAACTAAGATACTTACTTCTGAAGGGGGCTCGCGAATTATGATACCAGCCTGAGCCTGAAGAGGGGCTCGTATCGGTTGTGTTGCCGGAGGAGGCAGGGATCGTGCAGCATCCTCAGAGAAGCGAGCGAGCATTTCAATGTCTGCAGCGTAAGGGTTTTTCAGTTCTCCGAAGATGGCCGCAAAGAGTTCATCATCCCGCTGAATCTAGCAATTGACCGAAACCTCTTCCCACCATTCTTCGTACCCTTCCTCAGTCCCATCCACAGTGTCGATGACTATATTCCAGTTGGGAAGATCGACTAGCGCGAGCATATTTTGTGCCGGCAAAGGCCCAGTTGGGGGCCCGAATCGACGCCAAGATGTGTTATAGTTCCAGGCGTCGTATAGAGGAAACGGTACCAATTGGACGAGGTCAAATTAGCGAGCGAAGTGGTTAGGAGCGTAAAGCTCGTAACTAAGTTCTTCAGCAGCGATCTTGATATCTAAGCCGGAGATCGCGCTGCGAAAAGCCAAGCGCGCGCGATCACTTTAGCTAGAAGCGCCGGGAAGGAACCCTTTTTCAAGTGGAGTTGGGAACTTTCTCCCCAATATTATATCGCAGTATGGAAACTCATCCAGAAGGTACAGATAGGTAAAACATTCGGATTAGGGAGGAGATGAGTACCTTTCCTCGCGGCTGAACCATTGATCCAAGAGTTGGTTGGCCGGTGGATGAAGCGAGATATCATCGCGGCGGAAGAATGGAAAATAAGTCTGGATCCAGAAGTCCAAGATCCAGAAGGGGCCAGATATGCTAGTCACAAAGGGATCCATAGTGGCCTGATACAAAGTACGATAAAGGGCTCCTAGCACCGATTGACCGAGCCCGACATTGCGGCCGTTTAGAGGGCTGTCGCCAGAAGAGTCCAAGTACCAGTGGGCTTGCAAGAGGAAGTGCAGAAGATGAATTTACAGAGCCAATAATCTAAGAAAGCGATTCCACCGGTCGCATTGTGCTCCCGACTGTAATATACCAACCATTGTGGATAGGAGCCACTGTGCCCGCTGCGACCATGTTGGGCCATGGTCGAGGTGAAGGTGATAGAATCAAATTGACCATGTAAATAAGGCTAGCCATCGATGGGTAAGCCGGTGATGGTGAGAATATCCAGCAAGGTGATACCCATTTGACCAAATCTAAAATCGAAAGTGCTTGTGGCGGTATTCCAGAAACAAAGAAAGGCAGTGAGAGGCGAATGATTGCTGCCGCGTGGAAGACGAAAACATAGGTCGATGGTATGTGTGATACCTGCTGTTTCTGGTGGCTTTCTCCGGGTACCTCACACAGAATGCTATACCGTCTGGGGTACCGATCCAACTCCTAAATCCTGTATCAAGAACACAACATCAGAGGGATAAATCATACCGGACGGTTTATACCTCTCCGATGCCTAAGTGAGAAACTAATAGATGTGTAGAGATTAAATTGTGGATAAAAGGAGTTCTTACCCCTGAAAGGTGGTTGTGCTAATGTCTTTATATTCGATCATAGGAAAGGAGTCTCCCCTATCCTCGATGTGGGACACAAGTTCTTCTGATGTCATATAAGCCCTCTTGTTGTGTATATAGATGGGCTGTGCTGGCCTTGCCCCGGGCCTTGAGTGTCCGGGGTGGCATCCCATGTGAGGCCTTCCATGGTGGGTCGTGAACCCGGCCCATGGCTTAGTACCTGGGAGTACCGATGGGGCCCAGCCGATAGTGCCAAACCTAGTTGACTTCCCAGTATGTACAAGTTCCCCAAGTTCCCGTTCAAGATGTTTCTTGGGTGGGGACTTATTATTTTGTCTCAAGGTTTGGCACTAGTGTGCCTATAGGTAGTCCCCCAAGTTCACTCATAAGAGAATTCTTGAGCGAGCTATGCTGTAGGTAAAAGCCACCTACACCCTGGGACAAGAAGAGGGTTGAGTCTCTGGTACCGGATGGGGTGGAGAAAGGACCTAGCTCTGATACCCGATGGGGTAGAAAATTTGAGCCTCCGGTACCCAATGGGGTAGAGAGAGGACTTGGTTCTGATACCCGATGGGGTAGAAAATTTGAGCCTCCGGTACCCAATGGGGTAGACAGAGGACTTGGCTCTGATACCCGATGGGGTAGAAAATTTGAGCCTCCGGTACCCAATGGGGTAGAGAGAGGACTTGGTTCTGATACCCGATGGGGTAGAAAATTAGAGCCTCCGGTACCCAATGGGGTAGATAGAGGACTTGGCTCTGATACCCGATGGGGTAGAAAATTAGAGCCTCCGGTACCCAATGGGGTAGAGAGAGGACTTGGCTCTGATACCCGATGGGGTAGGCGGTGCATGTCGGCCACGTGGAGCAGACTGGGTTGTGCAATAAATGCCCGTCTTTTCGCCTGCCAAAGCTTCGAGAAATGGGGGGAGGCGTGGGACACGTGTAGCGATCCTATGATTGAGGGCTTTTCGGTTTCGACGGCCCTGATGCATTGGAGATTGAATTTAAGAGGGAAACCGACTGTTTTCCCTCACTTTCGTGAAAAAAAACTCAGAAGACTTGGAAGATTTGCAGCGAGGAGAAAGGGAGAGCCAAAGAGTGTGCGTACTTGTGGAGTGATAGATCGATCATCTGCCGAAGAAGAGGTTAGATCTCTCGCTCTGCTTGTATGGTTTTGCTAGGTCTATTGTTTCTGCTTTTGTCATGGATGGTTTCTGTTTTGTGTGTTTGGTCCTCTTGTTTGCATAAAAACAGGAAACGAACAATACTAGTGTGGTTAACTTTTTGATTTAGATTGTTGGGTTTGTTCCATTCTCTGGGTTTTGCTTTGAAGTGGGGAGTAATTCGTGCTTCAAAATGGTCTTGGTTTTGCTTGAATTTCTGGGTTTTTATGGGTTTTGGCTTGAATTTCTGGGAATTTCCGGGTTTTGGTTTGAATTTCTGGGAATTTCTGGGTTTTGGTTAGGCTAACCCTTATGCTTCTGGTTCCAGATAGCGAGATCTGAGGTCCCCGGTACCGTAGTTAGGATGGAATCAGAAGCCAGGGGGGATACGGGATCGTTGTACCAGTCTTCTGCCAAGCAAGCTGAAGTGGATATCGATCGGTACTTAGGCCGAGTAGATCAATTAGCAGAGAACACGGGATCCTCGACTGGGGTGTTCTCGGAGAGCAGTGAGGAGTCCGACGAGGGTGAGAGCGAGGGTGGATCTGCGGAGGCCCCGGTAGTCACGGTGGCCATTACCGAGGGCATACCGAAGCAGAGGTATACACTTGCGGATGGGACCGTATGCGACGAACCCAGGAGAAGTATGACGATGAAGGAGATAATCGACATGCGACTGAAGTGGGGAATACTAGACGCGGTGGAGCTTAGGCCTCTCAGGGATGGAGAGATGGCCGCGAATCCTGCCCCGGGGTGGGTGGCGCTGCACGAGAATCAGCTCCACCAAGGGTTATCGCTACCGCTGCCCCGATGTCTACAGTATCTGCTACGGATGCTAAACCTGTCACCTGGGCAGCTGACCCCGAACGCCATTCGTCAAATATACAGTATGATAGCCATGTGGGACTTGTGCCAACAAGGGTGGCCCTCCATAAATGAATTTCGCGCGGTACACCGGGTACTATACTCGAGGAAGCAGTCTTGTGCGGGTACGGTTACATTTGCTGCTAGGGACTACGAACCACTAGTTACCGACATGCCTTCCTCGATGAGCAAAAGGTGGAGGAACAAAGTATCAGATAAAAAATAAGAAGTGGCAGCTGACCGGTACTTTCCAAGCTATCGGGGACCAGTCCTATACTCTATCCGAAGTAGAAAGGAAGAGGATAGCCCGGGTATATGCTGTTTGGTCAGAGAAAGAGAGGAGCTCTTATAGATTTATCCGGCATTCTATACTTTATAGGTTAGGGCTAGGGTGGCTCCCCGGTAAGGGTTTAAAATATTACTTTTTTTTGTGTGTGTGTCGCTCGTCCTTTTTACCTTCGACTAATCTTGGAACTGATTGCAGTGATAGCGCCGAAGAGGAAACCCCGGAAAGGAAAAGAGGAGGACAGGATGGATGATGCACAGTTGATGGATATGCTGATGGGCTAGGGGGAAGACGCCCTTCACATCGATGTCGACCTAGGGTCGAAAGGCACAAGTCGGTCAGTTGAAGAAACCCTTTTGGAGATCACCGATGAGGGATATGGCGAACCTGATCCCGATGCTCCCGTGACCCACGTTGTGCAGCCTTCTGTGGCCGACGTTATCACGATAGATGACACCGGGACGGGAAAGGTACCGGCCCCCGTGCCTATTTCCTCTCGTTCCACTGGGAGCTACGAGGCATTGCTGCCCGGTGAGAAGAAAAGATCTCATAGGCACCGGCGTCGAAGTGATAAGGAGGTGATGTACATTGGCCGGGTTGTTCAGGGTTTCGGTGCGAAGAGGCAGAAGAAAGATCACCCAGGACCAGAGTCGTCGCCATCGCTTGGCTTGTTGTCTCCTGTCATTCTGGTAATCCCCAAGAAGCCCATCAGGCAGCTGTTAAGTGAGTACGGGGTTGGCGATGAAAAGTTCGTGTGGTCCATGCTTGGTGACCTGAAGGATATTGACCTTGACCGGGTTCGGGTCAAGGACAATACGCCCCAAGAGAATCGCCGTATTGCCCGGGAGTCCATGATGCAGGTACGTCTTGCCTCATTCTCTGCAATCGATTTTTATTGTTATATATATTTTAATCGGTGTATCTGCAGGCACTCTTCAATGTGTACGCTACTGACGCCAGTGAGGAAGATACCCATCTGAAGGAGGAGGTTAGTAATCTCTCCGGGCAGGTGAAGTTTCTTCATGGCGAGAAGGCCAAGCTGGAGAAGGAGCGGGACTCATTGAAGGCTGAGATGGCCGCCGCCAGGCAGCGGATAGTGGAGCTGGAGGGTGAAGTCACTGAAGCGCGGGAAGAGGTGAAGAACGCTCGGGACTTCGAGAAAAAAGCTGCAGAGTCTGCCGTGTCATGGAAGGAGAAGGCAGACCACCTGGAGGATCGCCTTCCCGCGGAGAGGCACGAGGCAGTGGAGGAGTACAAGTCCTCCGAAGAGCTCATCGCTATGCTCACTGCTGCCCAAGATAAGGCTGTCATCATGAAGTTCAAGGAGTGGGTGGCGGCCGGGTATTTAGATGAAGCTAAATTCAGGCGGGGTCTCCTCGAAAAAAAGAAGAAAGATCGGGAGGCGGCGATCAAATCTAGTGCCGGTGGGTCCCAGAGTACCGGTGGCGAGTGGTTGTAAATAAAATTCTCCCCCTTTTTTTTTTGAAATTATCCGTTTGAACAATTGTCTAATTTTGTCTGGTAGTCCCGGCTTTTTGTGAATGGAAACATCCTGAATTTGAATGGGAATTAGAAAGGAATTAAAATTTCTAGGATTTTCGTACCTTAAGCATTTGTTTGCATCACTTATTACCGGAATAGAGTAACTGACAATAGCTATGTCCGGGAATGTCCGGGGTAGGTAAAAAAATGCTAGAAATGGTCTGAATAATTCATTTTTCCATTCAAATACCACATGGTGGTTAAATACAGAATGAGTACCCGATGGGTAGCTTGCCATAGCTGTATGTTCAAAAAGCAAAAGTTAGGACAAGATGCTCCCGGAGCTACTTGTAATAGTACCGCAGGCGTTGGGTATTCCATGGATGCCTGGAAACGACCCCGTTCATGTCCCGGATAAAAAAGGTTGCGGAGCCTACCTCTTCAATGATCTCGTAAGGGCCTGTCCAGGATGGATCCAGTCCCCGGGGCTCTGGATAGACTTGCTTCATGACCCAGTCCCCTAATTTTAATGTCCGGGACTGTACCTTGGCATCGTAGTAACGAGTTATCCTCCGCTTGTTTGCCAAGTTATGCATGTGTGCCACATCTCTTAGTTCCTCGAGTAAATCAGCATTGAGGTGTAGGCCTTCCGAGTTGGTACCCGCATCGAAGTATTCGATCCGGGGACTCTGGATTTGTGTTTCAATAGGGAGTACTACTTCTGATCCAAAAGCCATGCAGAAAAGGGTCTCTCCGGTGGCCTCCGTTGCCGTGGTCCTGATAACCCATAACACCTCCGGGAGTTTAGCAGCCCAAAGACCCTTGGCATTGTCAAGCTTTTTCTTCAGTATTTTCTTGATGATCTTGTTGACAGCTTCGACCTGACCATTGGTCTGGGGGTGAGCCGGGGAAGCATAGAGGATCTTAGTGCCCAGGTTCTGTGTGTAAGCCCTCAACTCATCATTGTCAAACTGGGTACCATTGTCCGTGACTATGGTATCCGGGACCCCAAACCTGCAGTAGATGTTCTTCCATAGGAAGCTGTTGACCTTTTCCGTGGTGATGGTGACGAGAGGTTCTGCCTCTACCCACTTTGTTTGGTAGTCCACGGCAACGATGGCGTATTTGAAGTGTCCCACCGCTGTGGGAAGTTTACCAATCAAGTCCAAACCCCACTGACAGAACGACCATGGTGCAAGGAGGATGGAAAGGGCGATGGGCGGTGCCCTTGGGATATTTGCATACATTTGGCATTTGTGGCACAAACTGGATATTGTTTGGGCCAGGGCCGACATGGTTGGCCAGAAATATCCTGCCCTTAGGGTCTTGTGTGCCAGAGATCGGGCTCCGGCATGGTTACCACATACACCAGCGTGAATGTCCCTCATTATTTTGTGACCTTCCTCCGGTGTTACACACTTAAGGTTTGGAAAGAAATGCCCTCTTCTGTACAGTTTTCCATTCATGATCGTGTATCGAGCTGACCTTAGCTGTAGTCTTCTGGCCTCGACCTTATCATCCGGTGCTAGGCCGCCGACCATGTATTTCAAAATTGGGTCCATCCATGAAGCTGTGTGATCTACCGCAAATATTTCTGACACCGTCTTAGAAGTGCTAGGCCCCGCGAGTATTTTGACCTTAGTGGCCCCATATGTAGGGCTTGGAGAAGTTGATGCAAGCTTTGCAAGGGCGTCTGCCTTGTCGTTTTCTGCCCTCGGTATTTGGGTAAAAATGTAGGAGGTAAACCTCTGAACTAATGCCCGGGCCAAGGCCTGGTAGGAGGACATGTGGGGCTCCTTTTCCTCGAAGTTACCGCTGACCTGTTTTATGACTAATTGAGAATCACTAAAGATACTAAGGTGTTGTACCCCCAGTTCCCGGGCGATCTGCAGAGTTGCTATGAGTGCTTCGTACTCTGCGGCATTGTTGGATGCTTCGAAGGCAAATTTGAGGGCGTACTCGTATACTTGATCGTCCGGGCTAATTAGCAGGATACCGGCTCTACTGGTTTTCTTGTTGGAGGCGCCATCAACGTATAATCGCCAAGTGCCTGGGGGAGGTGGAACTGGGGTTTGTGGTTCAGGTGATTCCAGGGGTGGGTTATTGCAGGGAATTGACTCGGAAATAAAATCTGCTGCTGCCTGGCCCTTAATAGCTGTCTGGGGCTGGTACTTGATATCGAACTCCCCTAGCTCGATTGCCCCTTTAATTAACCTGCCCGATGTCTCTGGTTTCTGCAAAACCTGCCTCAATGGGTGATTAGTGTAAACGGTGATTGAGTGTGCTTGGAAGTAATGTCTGCGCTTCTGGGCTGATACCAGGAGAGCTAGTGCCACTTTTTCAATGTCCGGGTACCTGAATTCTGCACCAGTGTACCCTTTTCCAGCATAGTACACTGGGTACTCGCAATCGGAGTCCTTCCTAATTAGAACTGAGCTCACAGCTGTTGATAATGCCGCCAGATATATGCAGAGCATTTCTCCGGGCACCGGTTTGTAGAGTAGAGGTACCTCTGATAAGTATGCCTTCAGGCCAAGAAAAGCAGCCTCGTGCTCCGTTGTCCAGGATATTACCTCGACGTGCTGGGTTTTTAGCAATTTGAAAAAGGTAGTGCACTTGTCCGTCAGCCTGGAGATGAACCTTGACAGGGCGGCGACCTTGCCAGTAAGAGATTGAACCTCGTTCCGGTAGGTTGGGGATACCATGTCTAATATAGCCTGTACCTTCTCCGGATTGGCCTCAATTCCCCTGTGGCTAATGATGTACCCGAGAAATTTTCTTACCTCGATCCCGAAGATGCACTTCTGTGGGTTAAGCCGCATACCATTGCGCAATATGATGGTGAAGATGATTGATAAGTTGGTTACGTGATCCTTCGAAGTTAAACTTTTCACCAGCATGTCGTCCACGTATACCTCCATGATAGTACCGATAACTTCCTCAAACATGGAGTTGACAAGTCGCTGGTAAGTGGCACCCGCATTCTTTAACCCAAAACGCATGAATTGATAGCAATAGAGACCTTTGTCTGTGGTAAAGGCAGTGTGCTCCTCGTCTGCTGGGTTCATTCAAATTTGGTTGTATCCACAGAACGCATCCATGAAACTGAGTAACCGGTACCTAGTAGTGGAGTCGTTTAATTGGTCAATTCTCGGGAGCGGGAAGCTATCCTTGGGGCACGCTCGGTTGAGGTTCGTGTAGTCCACACACATGCGCCATGATCCCGAAGATTTCTTTGGTACCATGACCACGTTGGCCAACCACCGGGGGTATGTTACTTCCCTAACAAAGTTGATGGCTATCAACTTCTTTACTTCAACCTGGATAGTCTGGTACTTATCGTGTGTGAAGGCCCTTCGTTTTTGTCTTACCGGTGTCGAGTAAGGAACAATACTAAGATTGTGCGTGGCTATCTCTGTCGGTATACCGGGCATGTCCTCATACGACCAGGCGAATGCGGATGTGTTAGAACGGAGAAACGAGATCAACTCTTCCCTAACAACCGGAGACAGCCTAGTACCTATCCTAACAGTCCTGTCCGGGAACTGCTCTGATAGCACCACCTCTTCAATGTCTTCTACGGCACCGGGCCGTTCTTCTTTTGAAATGGTATCATCTCTAGGATCCTCGTACTTGTCCATCAGAGGGTTCGTAGCTACGTGCAACATTTCAGACTTTCCCTTACCGCCAGATACAGTTAGAGAATAGCATTTCCTCGCGGCGACCTGATCACCCCGATAGTAGCAGTGCCGGCCGGGGTCGGCACTTTCATCATTAGTATGTGACCTGCTATGAAGGTTTTCAGACGCCAAAGTGCCGGCTGGCCCAAGATGGCATTATAGGACGAGACGCAGTCCACTACGATGAACTCTGTTTTGATGGTTGAACAATTCAGATTTTCGCCTATCGTGATCGACAGGTAATCTGATCCGAGTGGTTGGACGATATCTCCTAAAAAACTAATGAGGAGCTCATTATCTTGTGACAGCTTGGCTCTTCCTCTATTCAAAGCTTTCTATGCATCGCGAAATAATACGCTCACTGAGGCCCCGGTGTCTACGAGCACCCGAGACATTATATAGTGGTCCATTTGGAGTGTGATTAGGAAGGGATCATCATGGGGCATCTTCAGATCGGCTTCCTCCTCTTGTAGGAATGTCACCGATGTCCACCTGGTGCCACCGTCTTACTGCGGGGCCTTGTGGAAGTTGAAAACTTCCGGACGGCCGAAACTAGAGTTTCATTTCTTCCCCTGGGGAGGCAACTCTTTCGGGCCTCCGCCGTGGATCGTGAAGATCTGGCCGTACACGTCTACAGCTCCTATCTCCTTGGCAGGTAGGTATCGTTGAAGCTTGCCCCTCTGGATGAGGGACTCGATTGTATTTTTTAAAGCAACACAGAGATTGGTATTGTGTCCGGCATCCTTATGATAAGTGCAGAACTTTCCGGTATCCTGGTGGGTAAGTTTACTTTTCTGGAACCTCCTTAGGGGTGGTCCCGGTATCTCATCTCTGTTTTCGTTCTAGATAGTCTCGTATGAAGCGTTGAGGATAGTGAATACCTTATACCGGGGTGGTGGTGGTGTCCACGAGGCCTGCTGTACCCTCGGTTCCTGGTGGGGGTGAGTGGTCCCGTAACTGTTGGACTTGGACGAGGACTCCTTGCTTCTTTTGTTCGAGGTATGGGGTGCCTATCATGACTATGGGCCCACTCCCTCTTTTGTGTCTCATCCCTGACAGTTGAGGCCGGTGCGGAGAATTTTAGCTCTGGTCTGGGGGTGTCCTCGTATGTTTCGAATTCGGCCTGAGCGTGTCTGATGGTAGTGGCCATCAGCTCGTCGTAGTTAGCTGGAGGATTATGGTTGATCCCGTAGATAAATTCTCCGCGCCTTAAGTCCCTCCTGAAAGCCAGCTCAGCCAGTTCCTTATTAAGGTCCTGGCACTTAGCGGTAGCCGCCTGCCATCGATTTACAAAAGACTTCAAAGTTTCATCTTCTCCCTGCTGGACTTTTAACAGGCCCTTTGGTGTGTGTATCCCATCAGTGCGTAAGATGAATCAAGCGACAAATTTTTCAGCTAACTCCTTAAAATTCCCTACAGAACCGACCGGCAGTTCGTAGAACCAACTCAAAGCCTCCCCTGACAAGGTCTCCTGGAACATATTACAACACACTTCGTCCGTATATCCCTTGGCATTTGTTTGCAATCGGAAAGCCTGTAGATGCTGGTAGGGGTCTCCAACTCCCGTATAGTCAATCTTCAGTGGCATGTAAAGAGTTGCTCATTTGTATGAGTAATGCAGTGTTTGCGTCGGTTACCGGTGGGATATTGTGAACTGGCTGTGGTAACGGTGGTGGTGGCAGATGCCTCAAACTTTCCGGGAATAAGTCTACCGGTATCTAGATTATCCGTTGACTGCCCTCCGTAGGAGGTGCTGGGGCGGTGCTGGTGTCTCCTGTTATCGGGGCAGCGTTCACGCCTGCTGCTAGTTGGGATGCTCTAGCCAGGACCTGAGTGAGTGCCTCGTTGTGCTGGTGCCTCCTGTCCAGTGCTCGGGCCAGCGCTGTGTTTTCATCTTCCAAATCCTGCATTCTCTATTGCATAAGGCGGTTTGTTTCCCTATCGGTACTCTGTTGTTCCCGATCGATCCTGGATTGTTCCCTGAAGGCTGTGATCTCAGCTCGCATAGACTCCAACTCCGATACCGGAGTAACTTGATCCGGGACTATCGGGTCCAAGGATCCGAGACCATGGATTTCTCCCTGAACACTTGGCGCCTCTGCTGACGAAGTTCCCGGAGAGAATATAAGTGCCCGGGCGACACTTCTACCCTCTCCTGTCACTTCTGGCTCACTCATGCCGTCCCCCTATCTGGCGCGCCAATGTTTCTGGTGGCTTTCTCCGGGTATCTCACAAAGAATGCTATACCGTCTGGGGTACCGATCCAACTCCTAAATCCTGTATCAAGAACACAACGTCAGAGGGATAAACCGTACCGGACGGTTTATCCCTCTCCGATGCCTGAGTGAGAAACTAATAGATGTGTAGAGATTAAATTGTGGATAAAAGGAGTTCTTACCCCTGAAAGGTGGTTGTGCTAATGTCTTTATATTCGAGCATAGGAAAGGAGTCTCCCCTATCCTCGATGTGGGACACAGGTTCTTCTGATGTCATATCAGCCCTCTTGTTGTGTATATAGATGGGCTGTGCTGGCCTTGCCCCGGGCCCTGGGTGTCCGGGGTGGCATCCCATGTAAGGCCTTCCATGGTGGGTCGTGAACCCGGCCCATGGCATAGTACCTGGGAGTACCGATGAGGCCCAGCCGATAGTGCCAAACCTAGTTGACTTCCCAGTATGTACACCTGCTGCGTTCCAGCGAGCCAGATCTCACGCCCGTGTTTCGCGATACCAAGAAAGTTCTGCTGGGCTGATGGAGGACGGCCAGTGCCCTATTTTGGCTCGATGGTTCTGGGCACCCCAACTATTGAAATCTCCAGGAGTCCTTCGGAGGACTGGAATGGGCCGACGGGCGGGTAGGCCATAGAGAGCGATAGCGTCAGCCGGAATAGCGTCTTGCGGCGCTGGCCCTAATCCGACATGATGGTATGGGAATTGGAGGGGCAAGGGCCTATGGATGGATGTGTGGAGACGAATGCGGGCACCGATGCTAGTTCCCCAAGTATGGGCAACTTTTTCGTTCAATTCTTCCTCTTGATCGATTACTATCTTCTTTGGGGGAGCCATTTCTGGGTTTCTGCGAGGAAGATGTTAGAAGAAATGGGTTTTTCTGGGTTTAAGAGACTGACAGGGTTTCTGATGTGACGGGTCTTATGCGGCCGTGGGTTTAAATAAGGAATTTTGTAAGGGAAACGATACGACAGAAAGGCGTTTTGCAAACGAAAGGACGCGACCTTCATTAATGACATCGTTTCAAGCGACCGACGCGTCGTTTTAGTCCCCTTCAATCAGTTACATCTTCGTGGGCCTGATTTCGGGGCCTGGGGGGCAATGTTTGAGCCCAAAAGTATTTTTGGCAAGATCTTTTGGTGGATTGGAGCCAGCAGGCCAATACGTGTGGCCCAAAAATAAGCCTACTTGGGTTTGGGGTATAGCTTCACCCATTCCGTGGTCCATAAGGAAAACGAGACCTTATTGGGATCGAGTAGCAGAGATTGAATAGGAAACTTCAATTAAGAATCCTTCTAAGGCAAGGAGCAGTCGAAACCCTAGGTGTATAAATACAGGGTTAAGTGGCAAAGTAAAGGACCTCTCTCGAATCAGTCAATCCTAGCGATTACAAAGCCTCCCCGGAGCAAACCTTCAACCCTGTTGAAACCCAGCGACCGTACTCTCAGTCCTAGTCTCTCCGAGCCGACTGTCAGTGCTACTGCCACAGATACTACCAGCAAAGCAAGGGTAACGCCCTCGCAACCCAGCGAAGCTAAAGATACGCTTTAGCAAACCCCGTGCTTTCTCAGAACTTCCCAGTGATTGGTCTGCTCAGCCTACAATGTTGAGTATCGATTTGGTGACCGAAGAGATCACACCCAAAGTTCTTATCCGTAAGGAAAAAGTCCTTTCCCGAAAGGCTAGAGAAGAATCCTGTGGCGAGATTGGTGCTCTCCTCGTCCACAACGCTTGAAGAAGAAGTCAGGTCAAGGGACTCCCCCGATGATTGCACCCCACAGTGCTGGCATGCCTGCGCACACGCTCAAAAGAGTTAGTTTGCACATCAACTGGTTTTGGAGCCAAACAAGATGACATGGAAACTCCACATTTCTAATTCTTTTGAAATCTTTTCCTTCTTAAGTTCAGGCATCAATTCAGATATATGTTTCCACCACATGATAAATGGTCTGGTTTATACAATCCATCAATGCCTCAATGGATCAATCCCGACCGTACCGGAATCTAACCCAAAGAAATGCATCTTGCTTACGGAGCTAATGTAGAAAGACGACGAATAACAAAAAGAATATCTCAACTATAATTTTATTATTATTATTATGTGAGAAGAAACGTGAGCACTTCTTTAGTTCCAAATTTGACAATAGTATAAAGGAATCTGTCATAGTGTGGTCCAATGAGAATAAGCTCCCCACACATAATATTGTACTAAAAAATAAACCTCAAAACAAGAACACAGCAAACATAAGTCCACATATACAAATCAATAAGGAGGGTAAAGCCTGACACAAACATTACTCAAAGAAACTCCCATGGAAACTCTTCTAATGAAGACCACTAAAATGAGGACTAATTGAAGACTTTCTAATCAACGGTTTAGAAGATCAACTTTTCGATTACATTACAGCTAATCAACTGTTAGTGTTTATGTAAGTATGAGTAGATCATTTTTGAAAATTTTCTTTCAAATTTGATGTAGAACGGTTGGGGAGAGGAATCGAAGAACAGTTAGATCATGCAAAAGGAGGAAAACCCAAGTTACTATTGCAACTTTCGCATTCGGTGTCCGATTCAAGAGTGCCATAGCTTTCCGGAAAGGGAATCGTGCCAAAACAAAACTCGTCGCTATGCCACGACATGTGGGCTTTTTCGGGCTTTCGGAGTCATTTAGGGCCTCAAAACTACAATTTACTATTTTTCAGAATTTTCGATTTTCTAGTTTGTTTTGGATTTATTTTATTTTTACCCGTGGGGTTTAGGGTTTCATTGTTAGTTGCCTTAGGGTTTCATTTCTCATATATAAGCAGCCTTAAGCAGCTGCAGAACCTATCTATTATCTTTTTTATCAATCAAATAGAGAATTTTCTCTTTTATCTCTGGTGGACTCCAGAACACTTTGTTTAGGTTTATTGCTTGTAAACCTAGGTTACTGTTCTGACTGTGTCAGGTGGTATCAGAGCAGGTCTTCCCTGTCTCTCCTATTTACCTTAGTAGCAATGGGTGAAGTTACGAAAGCAGATCTTGATGCTCTTATCGCTTCTCTTACAGCAGCGTTGATCGCTGCCATCAACACCATGAACAATCAGATTGGAGAAATTCATGGACTATTGGGAGAAAGAAACAACAACAACAATAACAACAACAATCAGAATAGAGGCGGGGACGGAGGCCCGCGAGCTAGGGCTCCACGTGGTGAAGTTGTTGTTAATAGTTCAGAATTTGATTATGAAGAAGAAATTGTACAACCTGAACAACCAGTACAAGCTGACTAGGATTACAAAGTCAAGACCGAAATTCCTTTCTTTTCTGGCAACTTGGGTGTGGAAGATTATTTGGATTGGCAACTTCAGGTGGACAGATTCTTTGAGATTATGGAAGTACTTGAACACAAGCATGTTAAGCATGTTGCCTGGCGTTTGAAGAGTAGTGCTGCAGTTTGGTGGGATAAGTTGCAGAATACTCGAAAGAAGCAGAGCAAGCAGGGCGTTAAAACATGGCGAAGAATGAAACAGCTGATGATGGAGAGATTCTTGCCAGATGATTATGAATAGATTCTGTACAGGTTGTATATTGAATGTGTCCAGGGAACTAGGTCAGTAGCTGAGTACACCGCTGAGTTCTTACGTTATTCAGAGCGTAATGAATTAGAAGAAACTGAAGGTCAGAAGGTGGCTCGCTATATCAGTGGGCTGAAACCTTTCATTCAGGAGAAAATTGGGTTACAAAATGTGTGGACTGTTGCAGAAGCTTCAAGCCTATCATTTAAAGCAGAATTATTAGAGAAGCCTTCACGAGCTTCATCTTTCCAGAGGTATAACTATCAAAGGAGCACAGATTGGTAAATGCCTCAACTGACAAGGGTAAAGCCTTACAGCAGAATACGGGAAGTGCTTCTAGGGCTTCCAATCCTCCTTCTAAAGGGATTGGCAGTTCTAGCAGTTCTAGTGGTGTTCAAATTAGAGCCCCAAATCAGAAGCCTAATAATCCTTATGCTAGACCTACAACAGACGTTTGCTATAGATGCAACAAACCATGGCATAGGTCTAATGTGTGTCCTGAGAGGAGGCAAGCTACCCTTATAGGTGAGTATGATGAAGATGAAGAAGAAGTTGGAAGAGATGATGATTATGACGGGGCTGAGTTTGCGGTGGAGGAGTCTCCAGAAAAGGTTAATCTTATGTTGCAGAGGGTTTTATTTCTCCTAAAGATGGGTAGCGACACAATATTTTCAGGTCACTTTGTTCCATTAATAACAAAGTGTGCAATTTGATTGTGGATAATGGGAGCTGTGAAAATTTTATGGCCAAGAAGCTGGTGGAGTATTTGCAGTTACCTACACAGCCTCATGAGGCACCTTATTCCCTTGGGTGGGTCAAGAAAGGACCACAGGTTCGAGTTGCTGAGTCCTGCAAAGTACTGGTATCCATTGGTAAGCATTATAAAGATGACGTTCTATGTGATATTATTGATATGGATGCTTGTCACATTTTATTTGGGCGACCTTGGCAATATGATGTGGATGTGACTTACAAAGGCAAAGATAATGTGATGATGTTTATGTGGAATAGTCATAAAATTGCTATGGCTCCTGTGTGCCAATTTGAGAAATCTAGTGCAAAGAAAGGGGAGAGTTTTCTGACCTTGTCTAGCAGTGAATTTGAGATGGAGGAAGCTTTTAAAGAATTTGAAATTTTCTGTCCAGTGGTGATTAAAGGGTTGTTGGCTGCAGAAAAGGAAGTTATGGTAATCCCTAAGGAAGTGCAAAATATGTTGGGAGAGTTCGAAGAGCTGATTTCAGATGAGTTGCCCAATGAGCTACCGCCTATGAGGAACATTCAGCATCAGATTGATTTGGTGCCTGGACCTAGTTTGCCAAATCTGCCCCATTACCGTATGAGTCCCAAGGCAAATGAGATTTTGAGGGAGCAGATTGAAGACTTGCTGAAAAAAGGGTTCATTGGTGAAAGTATGAGTCCTTGTGCAGTTTCAGTCCTCCTTGTTCCTAAGAAAGGCAATCAATGGTGGATGTGTGTTGATAGCAGGGCCATAAATAAGATAACTGTGAAGTACAAGTTTCCTATTCCTCGTTTGGAGGACATGCTTGATGAGATGGAGGGTTCCAAGGTGTTTACCAAGATAGATCTTCGAAGTGGTTACCACCAGATTCGAATCAAGCCAGGAAATGAGTGGAAGACAGCTTTTAAGAGCAAGGATGGCTTATACGAATGGATGGTCATGCCATTCGGGTTGTCTAATACACCCAGCACCTTGATGAGGCTTATGAACCAGTGTCAGGACCCATCCCGGAATTTCCCCCTAAACTCCAAGATGGACCTGCGGGGCCCACTTTTCAGAAAAATTCGACAGAAGTTCCCCTAAAAGTGGACAACCCAAACTTGTTGTAAGGACACAAATATAAAACACTTCTAGGTTTAACTCAATTCCAAATCCTGAAGCCACCTTGCTTCCCAACAAACAACCCACAATTTACCAAGCATAAAAGTCTAAGATAAGGACTTATATATTACAACCCAATAGCTCCAATCTTTCCACTTCTTTGAAATTACACAAACTCCGACACAACCCGTAATTATACAAATATTTATATAAGTCTCCCACGGTCAATAGAGCAATCTATAGAAAATAAAATGTAATACATAAGGTATGTTAATAAATAACCTACAAAGGATAGGTGGCAATGATGGTGCTAAGCCTGAACTCCTACGCTGGACAATAACACTGCAAACTGGGCATTTGAAACCAAAGGGCCCAGGGGAAAGTAAGTAAATAAAACGTTAGCGTGAGTGGACAAAAATAAGAAATTGCAAAATAAAAGGAGTTATACTTTCCCACATTTATTTCATTTAAAACCAATGCATGCAATAAGAGTAAAGACAATTATCTTTAAAAACAAGCATCTCGTAAAACCAAGCCAACCCCGCTGGTATAAGTGAAAACTGGACTAGCCCCGCTAGTCAAAGATAAATAAATAGAATGGGGAAAGCGTTTTCACCATACGAATAAAAGGGAGCCTCCTAGGCTCGGATCGAAGTGTCCCATACTCTTGAGCATCCCATGCTCTGCTCTACTAACCCACAAACACATAGTAAGTGGGGAGGAGTACTAATAGGCTAGCTAGCAATATAATATAGCGACCCAGGTATGGTGGTTTAAAACCACGAAAAATCGAAAATAGAAGGGCTTCCCCAATACTTCACAAGGAGAATATAGAAGCTAATGGTGTGACCCCGCACACCCAAAAATATTCTCAATTCACAAACCAATATGTGAGGTTAAAGTACATCCATAAATCTCAACGAAAATCCCATTTTCGAAGATTTCTTGGGAAACTCAAAATCGACTGATAAATTTTGCTTTCAATTCCGGAAATCACCTCAGAAAACAATTCATCGAAAATTATTCCAAATATTGAGTTTAGAATTGAGCATAACAACTTCCAACCCGAAATCCAAACGACAAAGAATTCCATATTTAAAAATCGGATAATCTGCTCAATAATTAAAAGGATAATTTAAATAAATTTAGAAAAATTAATTGCATGCATTATTTAAAATCAAACGTCCACTCACAGTGTACGGCTAAGCCTGCCGTCGATCCGAACCCTCCTCGTGGGAATCCTCTTCACGTCCTGTACAATATAACGTTCGTAAACCAATAATTACAGGACGGAAAATTTAATTTACGATAAATAAAAACCGAACCCTAACATTGTCTTTATACGCCTAAACCTCCCAATCTTCTCCACTAACTTCATTCCCTTAATTTAAGGGCTTAGGGTAGAATCAAGTAAATCCTATGGATAGATTCCTTGTAATTCAATTAACAAATTCCACCCTAAGGAAAAATATCGAAATCCATAATCACACATCTCCAATTCTACCCAAAGACGAAATTATGGAAACTACAATGCACAAGGGATTATCTAGCTAAACAACATAAACTAAAAACCTGCCCTACACCATTCCACGCGCCACCCACAGTGGTGGTGAGTGGTGCCCACGCACCAGTAACAACCTTCACCACCGGCTGCCAAATTTCAGGTACAACAACAACTCGACACACTGATCATTTCTCTCAACTACAACACATCCCAATTTTACCTTGAAACAGTCGAAACAGGACGGCGAAGAAAAACCCAGAAATTTCAAACCTAAGGTTTGAAATTTCCTTCAATTCATCCTCCAGACTGTAACTTGGACCTAGAAGCTTGAGGGCAAATGATCACCAGCTCGAGGCGCCCCTACTAGACTAGGTTTGGTGGTCGGAGATGGCCTGAAATGGAGGAATTGCCGAAAGAAGCCAAACTACAACGTGATAATTTTGCTTAGATTCGCGGTTTCTCAGCCAAATCACCATAACCTAAGGCTACTAGGGTGTAGAGGGAGGAGATGCGCTCCTGTGGTGGCCGGTTGCACACTGGTTGGTGACCGGAAGGTGTGGAATCGAAGGGGGAAGAAAAACCCGAAAGGAAAAGGAGAGAGTTCAGGGGAGAGGTGGGTTTCCGGTTTTGAAAACTTACCACAGTAAAATATCTTATTTATACCCCAAATTTACCTTGAATAGTAACATTGTATTCCCCTCATAACTTTCACATACGAACTCTAATTTTTACGTACCACATATACATGCGCTCGGTTTAAAGTCTTCTACAACTTTCATGAAGAAAATTTTCTCAAAAACTAACCCGAACAAAAGTCAACCTTTTAGGGCCACTAAAGTATCAGTTTGAAGTAAAAATTGATAGTTGTTGACATTTATCGTCTAGATGGTTAGTAAATTGAGAAATCTAGGTTCGGGGCGCAGCAACCAGGTTCTTCGTCCTTTTATTGGCTCTTTTGTTGTGGTATATTTTGATGATATATATATATATTGATCTATAGCAGGACCAAAGAAGAACATCTGGTACATTTGAGGCAGGTTTTGGGAGCTTTACAAGAAAATAAACTATACATTAACCCGAAGAAGTGTACTTTCTGTACCAACAAGCTGTTATTTCTAGGTTTTGTGGTTGGAGAAGAAGGCATTCAGGTTGATGGAGAGAAGGTACGAGCTATAAGAGAATGGCCTGCTCCAAAAATAGTTTATGAGGTGTGGAGCTTTCATGGTTTAGCTACTTTCTACAGGAGATTTGTGAGAATTTCAGTACCATTAATGCTCCTATTACTGAGTGTTTGAAGAAAGGCAAATTCCAGTGGGGAAAAGAACAAGGGAAGACCTTTGCTTTGATCAAGGAGAAACTTTGTACTGCACCAGTTCTTGCTCTTCCCAATGTTGACAAGGTGTTTGAGGTGGAATGTGATGCTAGTGGCGTGGGAGTA
Source organism: Rosa multiflora (assembly GCA_002564525.1). Lineage (NCBI taxonomy): Eukaryota > Viridiplantae > Streptophyta > Magnoliopsida > Rosales > Rosaceae > Rosa > Rosa multiflora. Next base: position 261,111 of record BDJD01002879.1, on the reverse strand, counting down.
GGTACCGTGTTGTCACAAGAGAAGAAACCAGTAGCATTCTTTAGTGAAGAGTTGAGTGAAGCTCGTCAGAAGTGGAGTACTTATGATCAGGAATTTTATGCAGTGTTCCGGGCATTGAAGCAATGGGAGCACTACCTGGTTCAGAGAGAGTTTGTATTGTTCACTGATCATCAAGCCTTGAAGTATTTAACAGTCAGAAAACTGTGAATAAGATGCATCTAAGGTGAGTGAGTTTTGTTGTAGAAATTTCCTTTTGTGATTCAGCATAAATCTGGTACTCTTAATAGGGTGGCAAATGCTTTGAGTAGGAGGGCTTCCTTGCTGGTCACCTTAGCTCAGGAAATTGTGGGGTTTAATCTCTTGAAGGATTTGTATGAGGAAGATGTTGATTTTAAGGAGATTTGGGCCAAATGTAGTAGCAATAATGCAATTGCATATTTTTATGTCAGTGAAGGTTATTTATTCAAGGGCAATTGGCTATGTATCCCTAGTTCATCATTGAGGGAGAAACTGATCAGAGATCTGCATGGAGGGGGTTTGAGTAGACACTTGGGCCGTGAGAAAACTATTGCTAGCCTTGAGGAGAGGTATTTCTGGCCACAGCTGAAGAAGGATGTAGGAGTTATTGTGAGAAAGTGCTACACCTGCCAGGTCTCTAAGGGTCAGTCCCAAAATATAGGTTTTTACCTACCTTTACTTGTTCCTGAAGATATTTAGCCGGATCTTGCTATGGACTTTGTGTTGGGATTACCCCATACCCAAAGGGGTGTGGATTTTGTATTTGTGATAGTTAACAAGTTATCCAAGATGGTAGCGTGTAGGAAGACTGCTGATGCTTCCAATATTGCCAAACTGTTTTTCAGGGAGGTGGTTCGCTTTATGGAGTACCCAAGTCCATTACTTCTGATAGAGACACGAAGGTCCTTAGTCACTTCTGGATTATTTTGTGGAGGATGTTTGGAACTGCTTTGAACCGTAACAGCACAGCTCATCCTCAAACTGATGGGTGGACAGAGGTTACTAATAGAACTTTGGGCAACATGGTCAAGAATGTTTGTGGAGATCGACTCAAATAGTGGGATTATGCTTTGCCACAGGTGGAGTTTGTTTATAACAGTGCTGTGCATAATGAAACAGGGAAATCACCATTCTCATTAGTTTACACTGATGTTCCTCGAAATATGATTGATTTAGTGAAGCTTCCTAAGGTTCCTGGTGTTAGTGTTGCTGCTGAGGGCATAGCTAGAGATGTGCAGGCTGTTAGAGAAGAAGTTAAGGTCAAGTTGGAAGAAACTAATGCCAAGTATAAAGCTGCAGGGGACCGGCTTCGAAGAGTTAAAGTGTTCCAAGAGGGTGATGATGTGATGGTGTTCCTGAGGAAGGACAGGTTTCCTGTTGGTACTTACAACAAGTTGAAGCCCAAAAAATATGGTCCTTTAAAGTGGTGAAGAAGATCAATGATAATGCTTCTGTTGTTGCACTTCCAGATTCGATGGGCATTTCTAACACTTTTAATGTTGCTGATCTACATGATTTTGTGAAGATGAGGTTCTTTGTCCTAAAGAGAACTTGGGGTCGAGTTCTTCGGAGGTGGAGGAGACTGATGTAGAACTGTTGGCAAGAGGAATCGAAGAACAGTTAGATCGTGCAAAAGGAGGAAAACCCAAGTTACTATTGCAACTTTCACATTCGGTGTCCGATTCGAGGGTGTCATAGGTTTCCGGAAAGGGAATCGTGCTAGGAACAAAACTTGTTGCTAAGCCAAGACGTGTGGGTTTTTTCGGGCTTTTGGGGTCTTTTAGGGCGTCAAAACTGCAATTTACTGTTTTTCAGAATTTTCGGTTTCCTAGTTTGTTTTGGATTTGTTTTATTTTTACCCGTGGGCTTTATGGTTTCATTGTTAGTTGCCCTAGGGTTTCTTTTCTCATATATAAGCAGCCTTAAGTAGCTGCATAACCTATCTATTATTTTTTTTATCAATCAAATAGAGAATGTTCTCTTTTATCTCTGGTGGACTCCAGAACACTTTGTTTAGGTTTATTGCTTGTAAACCTAGGTTACTGTTCCGACTGCGTCAAAATTGCTAATTGTTAAGGTATTGTACTAGATCAAATCAATGGATGAACCAAATCTGTCAAACACGAACCATTCATGTTTATAACTGCTAAATCACAATTATGAATATTTTACCAATTTTCAATTTACTTGAAAAATTGCATAAATGATCTATACATAAATATCTAAAAATCTAACGGTTGATTTGTTAAAATGTGACCGAAATGTGGGTCTAACACAAAAATCTTCAACTACCTCTCATTTTAGTGGTCCTCATTAGAAGAGCTAATCCCCCTACATATTGCCCCATATAAATTATTAAAATCAACTAAAACTAAAATAAAGGGCTTGGGTTCCCACTCCCGATCTAAAAGATAAAACAAAAAACAAACATTAATTAAGGACCAATTGGGCTTCCAAGCCCATGAGTAGACCCTAAACCAAACCCTAGGGCCTAAGACAACCCTTGCCAGCAAGGGACCAATCAAATAACTGTGCCGCCTCCGATGATATCATCTCCACTAGCTTCATCCCCACTAGAGTCACCACCTTCTCCCAAATTAAGAAACCAATTCAAAGGGCAGAGGTAGCCCACCAGAAATTGCTTAGTGAATTCCTTTGCTGCCATCAAATCTGATTCTGGGTGCAGAACATAAATTTGAGCCCCAAACTAGCTGGGAAGGATCACAGTTGAATCAGTCAAGCCAAGACAATCAACCAGGCATGGGTAGGTGGACTCTGTTACTGTTGGATCATCTGGCTTCGGGCGTAAAACCAATGCCACTGTGACGTTAGCACCTGGCATATGTTGGGTAATAAGGAGATCGAACTGGAAGGTGGATGAGAGTGAGGGATTCTAATGAGAAGAGGGGAGGAGATGGTGATGACGATGGAGGGAGATTGAGATCGAGATAGGAAAACTAAATAACATTAAGCCTTGTGATGACATAGTACCATTAGTACGTCTAGAGAAAAGTTTCTCTCTTAACCTTATTTGAAATTCGGAACTATAGATTTTAAACTTTTCTAACAAATGTGAGTGTTAAACAAAGACTCATGTAATGTGGTATGTGATCACTCAAGAGTCATGTACGTCGGGTTCCATTACCTGTCAAGAAAAAAATTGGTCAGGGGGTAGACCGGGGTTGCCAGCATATAACCCTCGGATGTCTAAGTTAGTATCGGTATAAGATGTTGACAAAGTAATGGTACAGAAAGGTACAGTTTTGACTTACCTGATATGGAAGGCTTTATAGCCTAGTGATGTCTGGATTCTGCATCCATATCTTGTTGACCCCGAGAGGTGGTTCCGGTCCACATGGTTGCCAACAGCCTAGCCTGTCCCATCGGGGAGGCTTTGAGGTATTTCCTAATGGGTTTAAGGTGAGTTGTGATGACTGATTGGCTGTGTTTTTCTGGTGCTTGCGCTCGATATGCATATAATATAAACAGTTGGAAATGGTGATATGACATCTAAGTCTAACATCAAATATACCACATTTTTTAATACTTAATTATGTAAAAATATTTTGAAAATATAGAATTTTCCTCATGAAGTAAGCATGGAGGCTTTTTAACAGTAAAATTACATTGTTTTACTTCAAATGAACATTTATCTATATAGATACAAAAATTAAACATTATTATTATTTTCTATAAGAAAAAGAAAGAACAAACTAGATCAAAGAGTCTATACGACACCTAACCTTTAAGTTTTTAAATAAGAGCGGAGGGCGAAAGAACATAAGCAGAAGTAACAAGATGTTGTAGCCACTGATGTTAGCATAGCGATAATAAAGCATTGTCGACAGGCTACAAGGACAAAAATGATAACTAACACTTAAGAAAATTTTTCAACTTATGAAATGTTCTTGTCGCAAACACAACTACTTAAATTACTTAGTTGAAAACAAGCTAAATTTAAGTTAGGCTAAAAATGACAATTGTCTAAGTTGGGACTCCCCAACCTTAATATTAGCATAACATAACTTTTTTTTTCTTTCTTTTTTAGAATAGAAATAGATATCATTAAGATCAATAGCAGGCAAAATTTGCCAATGGTTAGAGTCTAACTATACTTACAACAAGATAGCCGGCAAGAAAAACCAGAAACCCTATTCTAAGCAAAAACAAACTCATTACATACAAGTCGATGATAAGCTCGCTAAAATTAGCGAACTTATAAACAAAGAAACTCCATGTCTTTTAGGGAAAAATCATTGACTAGCGTCCCCATTGGCCAGTGGCCCAATTGAGGTACCAACAAAAAGCCACTTCCTAGCAAACAAATAGGAGCACCTCCTTATTCTTAAGCAACTTGAAAAAATGCAAATCTTATTCCAGATAATTACCAACTCCCATAGAAGTCTTAATCTGACAACGATTGGTCTTGGACCATCAACCGGCCCAAATGCCCAAGAAGGTCCACTTCTTAGGCCAGACCCATCCTCTACTATGTGACAGAAGAGGGTGGCAAGACACCCTCCCTAATGGCCCATATCATAGAGCCCATCAGCCCAAACTTAGACCCAGGCCCAAAAGCCCCAGCCCAAACCCTAGCAACTAGGACATCAGCCTTATCCCCCAGTGGCCAAGCTGCTTCTGCTGCCATCCATTAGTCCGGCGACCTGCCGTTCCATCGCAGTATCAAAACCCAGCAGAAAAACCGAGCAAAGGCAGCAAAGACTGCACCGACTGCCCCATACAAACCGCGCCTCTCATGTTGCAAATCGTTCCCTTGTGCAGCTGCCAGAATCAAACAGAACGGCCTTGAATTCCAGCCCTACTTGAAGTCACGCTTTGAGATCTGATCAACAGCACTTCGAGTGCATGATCTACTAGTGGCCAGAGACAGGCCTAACTCTATTCGAGATGGAGAGATCGAGACCGACAGTCCCAATTATACCGCCGTCGCTGTTATGGAACTCTAGGGTAACATAACATAACTTGGTGCAAGGTACACTAACATAAAAAAAAATAATGAGCCAACACATGCTAAAAAAGAAAAAATAAAAACTAGACATGTTTCCTAGTCTCTTGTGTGCCGTCATCGTGTGACGCCTACACCACAAAAAGGCTGATGTCGGTTGATTGTTGACCAGCCACGTTAATAGTAGGAGTAAACGACATCCCATCCTTCTTAGTGTGAGCTGCTATGTTAGCTAGCACACGACAGTCCATTGATGCCTCAAAAGCAATCTTTTGTGGGGTTACCATCAGCTGGAACTGTCTTAGTAGTCGCACCAGCATCAACACCACTAGCTCCATCATCCTTGTCGCCTTCCTCTCTGACTCCATCTCACTTCAACCTTCATCATCTTTGTCACTAAAGTCAGAACCCTCCACATTATGGGCAGATTGGCTAGCGATACCCTTTACACGATTCTCTGCAGCAGCTAGCTATCATGCCTTAATTTTCAAGGACAAATAACAAACAACATAATGTAACACAAAATATATTGCGCGTGATGGTTCAGACATAAACACAAAAAGTTGAAATTTTTTTTCTTTTAAAGCAAGTGTGGTGACCCAAGACAGGGGTCCCACAGCGCCGCGACCCTAAGCCAATGAGAAACCAAAACCGCAAGGCCTTTTGGGTTTAAGTTGTTGGTTTACAAAATATTTTTTTGGAAAAATCATTCTAGCAACCGAACAACGTATTTTCAGAAGCGGAATTTAAATGGGCTAAAGGATTTGGGCTTATAATAGGAGCCCAATTTAGAAAATAACAAATTACTAGGTAAAAACAAGTATGAGAGACGCGCCCCAGGGTTACGGGTCTCCCGAAATTTTGTGAATAAGCGAGTAGAAAACAATTAAATAAACAAATAAGTTACTTCAAAATCCGATAAGGGACCAAAACCTTTTTTTTAATAAAGTCAAAGAGAAATGCGCCAAGCTGGGTCATGTGTCTCCTCTGTACGCTCCCCGACCACATACTCGAAACCTGCACACTGTTGTAGGGGTGAGCTTTCGTCCTCGCATGCCCAGTAAGGGCCGACTCAACCATGCTAGGTTTGAAAAATAAAATACTTGAGAATATTTACTACATAATATTGTGCACCTTTATCGAAAATACTTTTAAAAGAGGCAACCACAAACATTTATTCTCTGTTATAAAACATATGCAGCATGCTTACACAACTTGGAGCTCCGAGATACTTACCTGCCGACTACTCTAAAATAATGGTTGACCAGCTCGGTTCGTCATCCTTCGAGAACTGGCCAACTACTCTGTAGTGCTTGTGACTACAAGTAGCAAAAGTGTCCATTTCCTGGCCTTGAGTGTCCTATGACTGGTTCACCATCGGTACTTACCTTTTTCCTCGACGAACATATGAGCACAGCCCCCTCCGGAGGTTCATGGTTATCGCACACTGTGGGATCCCTAGGAATCAACGCATTAGGTCTCATTCACTTTCAGGTCACCAATGCAAACATACTATGGGTACAGTATCTCAACATGCAAGTCTAGCCTCGGTTTTCGTAATAAGCAATTATCAGTTATGAAAACACAGGTATCACGAGGCTTCGACTAATGAACAACCAAAAACAGGCAACAAGGAAGGGACAGCTCACCCTACCTGGAATTGGAGTGCTCGCCCAAACTTAGTTTAATTTCCAACTTTGAATACTTCGTCCAATTTCTTGTGCACATGCTCAAGTCCTTTGAAATAAATTCAAACTAATGAGTAACTTGACGTCATTAACTTAATTAACCGAGCACCTAAAGCATTCACTTAATTCTCTTAAATCCCATCGATTTATTCTTTAATTGAACAGTAATCTAGAACTTATGTTTGTAGAGATCTTCCTTTAATAGATCAAACCTATTATCCATTCCCAAATAATCTAAATGATCGACGTAGCATTTGAATCATTCGGGATATGGAAAATACTTGGCACTTTCACCTTCATTTGTTTAGCATTTTTACTTTAAGAAAACAATTCACAATTACCACTCCCAATGGATTACAATTTTGGGATATGGTAGCTTTAAAGTACTTCACTTGTAATTTACTTCATTATCGAGATTATATGTTCTAATTTCACTTAACTGCATAAAGCTAACCAAATTAACCATTCTTTGCCTACCTTGTATTTACGAGTTACGACAAATCCACAATTATAACAATTTCATCTCCTTAATTAAACACAAACAGATCACAAGCATTTTTAGTAATCACGAAGTCACCACAAATGTTATACCAAACGTTTAAACCGCCATATCACCATTTTTACTCTTATCCACTCATGAGGCAACAAATAATTTTCTGCTGATTTTAACAACTTCACTTTCTAAAATAACTCCAACAAACCCATTTACAACCAGCCATTAACCAATCTTGTTATGAAATCAGAGTTTGCTTTTAAACCTGATCATTTTTTATTCAAATTGAAACTGACCCAACAATTCCTTCTCCAAATTCTTCAAAAACGCAGATTCCACAAAACCTCACACAATCCCAGTTAAATGATAGAGTTGGGGATTTCATTTAACGTCAAACCAGAAGCTCCAATCAAAGGGAAACATGAAGATTACCTAATAGAGGCGATCTGAAGCTCCAACAGTCGTGAGCGGCGGAGCTAGAAATTTCTCACGTGCCTGCGGTGGCGTGTGCGGCGAACGAGGTGGCTCTGGTTGAAGTTAGAGGTCGGGGCCCTAGAGTTTAGGTGTTTGACAAGGCGCTGATTCTATTCTTGAAGGTGGTTTCGCTCAGGCGAGGCCGGAGAAGAGTGAATCGATTTCAGCAGAAGGAGAGATTTCGACGACGCTCTTGCTGCCTTGTCCGACTTCGGTGGATGGCTAGACTTCTGGGTTCTCCTCATCTATGTCTACTGAGTCAAGTAGTAGCACCAGTGAGTATAGAAAATAATCGGAAGTAGCCTTTCAGGCTAGGCATGGTGGCGGGAACTGTGGTGGTTGCATGCGGTAGCTGGAGGTGGTGCATGCTGGTGGTGAGGCTCGGGCTCGGGTCGGATTTGGGTGCTGGATTGATTGGTGGTAGCGATTTTGCGAGGTGGTGGCCGGAGATGGGGTTTTCCAGCGCTATAGTGAGAGGATGAGGAAGAGAGAGGTCGGGGGAGATAGAGAGAGTGATACAGCTGAGAGAGGAGAGAGGAAGAGAATGGGATTCTAGGATTTTCTCCTAGAATACTTTCTATTTATACTTGTGTCCGTGAAATATCAATTTTGCCCTTGCGACGAATCACAAAACTCCTTTAGCTAATTGCTTTCGGTTTTGGGCTCGTAACTTTTCTTTTATTAGTTTTTTGTCGGAAACTTCCTAAGTTAATTATTGATCGACTTCGTCCTAGGACCAAAACTCGATCTCGTAAAAATTCAAAACTTTGTTACAACTCAATTTATCGTCTTTGAAACTTTAACAAACGATCACCTCACTAAACTTCTGTAACCTTCTAAGCCCAAATGAAAGAATCTCAGCCCAAACTTAAATCATAAGGCCCAATAGGTGGTCTCGACACCAAAACAATCTCCGAAATTGATTTCTTCACTTAAATCACCTTGCGAAAATCTTTTTGGCAAAACATTACCTTCTAAAAATTAAATAAAAATTTTCGGGGGCTCATAGCAAGCTTCCAACAATATTATGAACCCTCAGTGTCAATATAAGCTCGTTCTTTAGAGTCATATATTACATTCACACAAATTACAAATTAAATTGACTCTTCAAAATAATAAGTAAATGCCCATATAGACAAATCTAAAACAGAAGTCTAACTAACAACAATGGAAGCCTAAAACCACAACTACATTTCTATGCCTATACTGCAACAACAACAAAACCTCAGGTTCAACAACAATTACTCTGACATATGTAGATTAACCCTTTACCCTATTGAATAGTGCACCTGCTTGCTACAACAAACCCGGTAAGCTTTTTAAACTTGTATGAGTAAACTCAATCATAACACAAAACACATGCTTAAGATATCTCAACTTAAAATCAAAGAAGCAGTATCACACCCGTCATCAATTTCATGGCTTACAACACCCAACTTAATAAGTCAACTCGTGATAATAAACTACATGCGTATAATGTCTTAACTTAAGATTCAATTACACAAAACCACAATGAACACATTCTTGGATCATTTAACTTTAAAGATAAACTCGGCAATAAACATCACTTAAATCATAGCTCTTTGGGGCTAAAAGAAAACATTTATCATATAAAGTAACATTTAACCCAACAAATAAAACCACTTAAATCATAATTCTTTTCTCAGAAAGAAAGCATTTGTACACTCAGTGACATTTCAAAGCAATTGAAATCTCAACAACAACATCACTCAAATCACATTTTGGTGGATGGACGATGAAGACAATGGAGCAGCACTTTGGGCTGATTTTCGGTGCCCAATATTGGACGCGGGCTTCCAATATGCAGAGAAGGTGGTGGTGGTATGCTTTGTGCGCATCTCAATAGGGACGGTGGGGACTCCAGGCTTTGTGTGGATTGTGCGGTGGTGATGGCGGTTTGGGCAGTAGCCGCAGATAATGCAAATGGAGGAGGGGTTACCTTAGGCTGGGTGCTTAAATAAGATGGGCATCCCAATTCAAGATGGGTGCCCAAAACCACTGGGTGCATTTATTGGATTTGGGCTCATTTGTGGACCAAACTATTGGGTTCTGGCTCTCTATGGTATCATATTTGGGACCTTGGAAGATTGATTCAATTAAATACGCTTATGTTAATCATAGGTGGCACTAGCTTGCATACTATGAGGTTATTTTACACCAAGTAAATGAATCTTCTATAGTACCACAGTTGCGTGCATTGGCAGAAGAAAATTCAAGCTATTTTATTTTGTGTGAAACTATTTTACGTAGTCATGTAATTGAGCATAAATTTGTAACTACGAATAGTACTGGGTGTCCTTATGGACCGTTTGTATGTGTTGTTCTTGCTCTTGATTAATGGAATTCCTTTGAACTAAAAAAAGAAGGAAATCTTCTTTGACCTATCTTTAATTATATTAGTTATGATGATAATCTATCACAATTTATTACAAAAATGTATAATAGGAATGTAACAATATACAATTAATTGGAGAACTGAAAATGAAAGAAATCTTATGTTGCATGTGGCTCTTAGGACCGCAATTGACAACAAATATTCTTCTAGATTTTTTTTTTTTTTTGAATAGGAATTGATTGCATTAGTAATCAAGCCATGAAAACAGGACAAAGTCTAACAAAACTTACATAAGAAATTCCGGGACAAACCGGGTAACTTATCTAAGCCACAACTAAACTCATTAAAGTTTAAGGGGACGCTCGCTAAACAGCAAGCCTAACCCAAGCAAGAATAATCTCGCTCTTTAAGGAAAATATATTCATTTAGTCTAATATGCCAATCACGCAATTGTGGTACAAATATCAACTAGAAATGTCTTAGAAAAGCTTATAGAAATCACCGCTACTTCAAAAGGCTTGAGTCCAGAATGTCTAAAAGCTTAGAGAACTTAAGAAAGGGCTAATCCCTCCCCCATAGGGTGGGAATCAACACCTTCCTCAATCTCTTAAGTAGCCAACAACCTCGGCAACAGGTTGCTCCTCGGGCCCTTCTTGAAGATCTGCCGTATATAGTCCAATTTGAGCTCCTTACAAACAGGCCCAATCAAAGCCAGCAGCCCATTGAAATCAGTCCCAAGCCCAACAATATCCACTGTCCTAGTATCTAGCCCAATCAAACTATCAGTCAGCCCTAGTTCAAAACTAGAGTTTCCCGCCGGTGTTTCCGGCATCCCTTTCTGCTCGCAGCCCTCCGCCGCACTCCCCTCCAGGACTGGTAAATCAATCCTAGTCAACTCTAGATCCAGCCCAGGCACCACAGGCGCTACAGTAGACCCACCTGCCGCCTCCACAGATTGCTGCACACTCGCGACATCACAATCCGACGACACCAGCCGCCCAGACTCCGACTTGATCTGCCAATCCACAGCCACAATCTCCTTTCCGTCATGCTGGCCATTACTGGAGTAGCCATCACCTAGCAGATTGCGGCAAACCAGCCACCAGCCGCATCTAGACCACCACGCATGCAATCATGGATTTGCAGATCGCCATAGCCGTCGACAACAATCTCATGTCCTAACCACCAAGCATTCCATGCCATCACGACCTTATCCCCATCTGCATCAACAGGAACTGAGGATAGATCGAAGCCATCGATAGCAGCAACGATACCAGTGTCACCTCTATCAAATGGAGAAGCAGCGTAAGCAACACAAGCAAAAGGAGGATTGCCGAAGCCACCCAGTGCTAGGAGGAGCCGGCCACCACGCAAGGCCATGACTCAACCTTCTATGAAACCCCAAGGAGAAGACCACACCTTCATCTTGGAGAAAACTGACCACGCCGCTACGAGGAAACCCTAGAAGAGAGCTCAAGAGAGAGCGCATATTGATTTCTACTGTCCAAGATAGAGGATTAAATTTGGACATAAAATGAATTTTGTTTAATATTAAGAAGTGTCTAGACTGAATATTTGAAAATGTTAATAATAATATCCAACATATAGAAAAAAATTAAAATTAATCAGAAGCATATTTTAAATACACCAACCCCAAAATATATCTTGAATAGTATGATATATCTGATTTATTTAAATTTTTTTTTTCTATACATATATTTATATATATAATATATATATTGGCCAAGACAATATCAGCTCATATACATCCCAATAGAATTTCAGACTCAAAGATTAAAACACAAGTCATTGATAAAAAAAGAACACTAACCATGGGTGCATCTAGCTCCATCAAAATCTCGTTTGGGCTTTATTGCATTGTCTTCATTCTCCCCTTCGCTCTGATTGAATGTGAGTTTTACTTTTGCTTGGTTTTCTTGTAAACAATAAAACTAACAATTTTTTTTTTCCACCAACTCTTAATAGTGCCACCACCAGTTGAAATAATCAATCAATCACTGAGATTATGTTATACATAGTATCGGCGAAACTAATAAGAAATTTGTCGCAATTGAAATAGGTGATGTTTTAATAAGGTGGATTAGAGTTATATTGAAAGTTGAGAACTACTACTAGATTGATAATTAGGTACCATAAATAGGTTAACTATATATCAAATCACTTCATAATACTGACACGATTTAAATAATACAAATTATGACTCAAGCCAAACGGCTTTCCTTGATTGTGGTATTTAGTTAATCTGTGTGTTTGAATACTAATAGCTTGGTTTATTTGAATTTTCATAATTTACTCACTTTTTTTTTTATGTAACCTACAAAATGTACAGGTAATGAAAGCAGTGATGGTCATAGGAGGAATAATTTTGGAGTGACAAAAGATGCAATTAGCAGCGAAAAACTATATATTGATTGCCCTAAATCTAAAGGAGACTATGGTGATGAGTGGTGTTGCATGTACACAGGACAGTGCTATTTTAATTATGATTTTTGTCGTAAAAATTGCCCTAAGGAGTTTGACATTGCTCCTACTCCAGCTTGATCATAAATCACATTCTAGGTATTTGATATAATAAGAGAATAAGACGAGTTGCGTCAATTTATATATTACTCTTTGGAGTTATGAGTATATAATAAGACGTTGTGTTTTTGGACGTGATGAACATCGTATTTGTTTTTGTTTGTAATTTCTTTCTCGTTTGGAAAAAAAAAAAAATCATATTTGTTATTGTTCAAGTAAATCCAAAATATGTGTCTGGCCCAAACTCGATGTTACTTGCTCTAGTTGAAATAGGGTTTATATTAGAGATATTCTCGGAGAATCTTAGGAGATATCCAATCAATGTACGATTATGTTTCCAATACAACTTTATCTCTATGCTTGTAATCCTCTATATAAACTATTACCAATGACAGTACGACTCAATTCTCTCCCAATTCAGTTTTCCTTAAACACGTTATCAGCATGAAGCTCTAACCCTAAAACAAATAGCCAAACCCTGATTCAAGAAGCTAAAAACCTTGATCCGAATATAAAACCTTGAAGCCTTTTCTGCCTCCACCTCACACCTTGAAGAACTCGATCCCAGGAGTCCAGAACAGGCCGCCCCACCCCAAGAACCGGCCGGAAACCTACCGAACAGGCCACCGGAAGCTCCATACAACTCGCAGCAAATATTACAGCGGTTCACCAAATTTTGGTAGTAGAAGCCTCTTGATCCGAAGTTTCAGGAACCGGAATAAAAAGTCCAAAGTCCAAAAACCGGCCTAAAACTAGCTGAACTGGCTGCCTGATCGTCGGGCAGAAAAGAAAAGAAAAAGAAAAAGAAAAGAAGAAGAAGACAGCAGCCCAGCAAGAAGCAACCGAGCCCAGAGCAAGAAGTAACCCATAATAAAAAAGAATGGCGTGCGGCCCAGAAAGAAAAGAAAAGGGACGCAGCCCAGCAAAAGAAAAAAAAAAGAGTGTGATGCGGGCCCAGAAGAGAAGAAAAGAAAGAGAAGAAAGAAGAAAAAAGGGGACGGGGCCCAGAAGAAGGAAAGAAAGAGAGAAAAAAAAAAAGGAAGCCATGCCCACGTGCGGCAGAAGGAGAAGAAAAAAAAAGAAAAAGAAAAAAAAAAGGAGGCCTTGGCCCACGTGGAAGAGAAGAGAAAAAAAAAGAAGGTCAAAGTCAAAGAAAAGAAAGGTAATTTTTATTAAACGTTTCTGCTTTCTGTACTTTTAAATTCTTTTCTTTTTCTCGGGGACTTGCAACTTAATTTCTTCTATCCCCATTTCTTCATCATAGGGGAGACCTAATTAAGCCGAATTGTGGGGGTTCGTGCTCACTCCAAGCTCGGAGCTTGTTGAGATCTCTAAACTTAGAGTTTGTAGAGAATTTATGATCGACCACTTACGTCATTGTTTCGATCTAATCCAATACCTATTGGAATTGAATTTCGTGGAAGCAATTACGCTCAGAAATTCCTAATTTCTTGAGAGCAACTATGCTCAGAAATTTTATATGTTTTCGTGGTAGCCTTTTACGCTCCGAAACTAACCATAATTTCTTGTTCTCTTTCAGGATGAGTAACCTGAATAAATTGGATTTTGCTTCATTGGGAACAAATGGCTCTGGATATCACAAGTGGGTTCGTGATGTCCGCCAGCATCTCAAGGCCGATGCAATCCTAGATACGATTCTCGAGCCTAGCCAGGACGTGTTAACTATTGAGCAAGCTCAAGCTTTGGAAGCCAATAGAGCAGCCTTAGAGGAAAATAAGGCGAAAGCCATCATCCTAATGACTCGTCATATGGATGATCCGCTCCAGTACGAGTGTATGAATGATGAAGACCCTAGAAGGCTGTGGGTCTTACTCGATGAAAGATTTGGCAACGTCCGTGACTCCCTGCTTCCTGACCTAGAAGTGAGATGGTATATCCTCCGCTTCTGTGATTTCAAGTTAGTTCTTGACTACAACTCGGAAGCACTTCGCATTAAATCCTTAATGGAATTCTGTGGTAACGAGATCACAAATGCGATATTGATTGAGAAGATTCTCTCTACCTTCCTTGTCTCTGCATTGATGGTTGCTAAGAACTATCGAATCGATGTTACTACAAGAAAAATCACAAGGTTTCATGAGCTCATTGGAGCTATGAATGTCGCTGAAAAGCATGACAACATCCTTGTGAATAACTATAATTCGAGATCTGTGGGAACAGAGCATATTCCGGAATCCAATTATAGTCGCGCCTCAAACAGAGGGCGCCAAGAGTGAAACCCTAATCTTAGGAATACATTTGGACGTTCTGGTCTATGTAATCGCTCTACTTTGGAAGGTAATCGTCAAAATAGGCGAACATGGAACCTAAGAGGACAACGTGGAAAGAGAGATGGAGGCAACGCCTCTGGCCATGTTGGTGGCACCACCAACACTAAGATCTATCTAAATGATGCTTTCAAAGCATCTCAATTAATGGAGTTTGAGCAAAGAGATGTATGTTCAAGATGTGGAGTGTCTGATCATTGGGCACACATTTGTAGAGCTCGTGAAGAAATTGTCACCCCCTACAAAGCTTATTGTGAAGCAAGAGAAGCTCACTATGTGGAACAAGAAGATCAAGAAGATGATCTAGAGTGAAGGGTTGAAGACTACAAAACTGGCTGGGATCAATAGATCACCAATTCTATTTAAGTCTTTATTTTTCCAAGAGATGTAATAGGCAATTGCCATATATTTTTGTAGTAAATGCCAATGGTTTAGTTTTTCTTCAAAGTAGGCTAACTTAAAGTAAGTGTGATGTCTAGGAAGGTTCTGAGATTAGTGGTACTTAAGCGAGCCTTGCTCCACTGACATCTCTCTACTCACCTGGTCACATTTATTTTGGAATTATCGAAAGAAGTTAGACGACTACTATTGTTTTGCATTAGCTATCATTTTAGATTAGATTTTCTTTGGTCAAAGAGACAATGATGTAACTCCGTTGGCTTATGAATAAAATTTCGAGTTCTTTTCATTATGACTCAATTTTGATTCTGAGCATATGACTCTTGTGACTACGATGGCTGGGCCATCAGTATTAATTCAAGGACATGGAATAGCCCAAGTTCCACTTGCCAAATTGCACCTTAATTACTGTCACAGAAACACTCTACGCTCCTAGGGCCAATCGCACTTATGAATAGCCAACGGATTCCATGCGAAAAATATATGTAGAGAACGAAAATGAGTTCCTTTGCAATACCTCTAATGATTGTGAACAAAGGCGCCTCTTAGAAAAGTTTATGTGTCTCTCTAGTGGGTTCTATGTCACTATTCGAGCTATTAATCCAATAAAATTATGAGAGAAGATCTCTTGGATTTAGACACATATTGGCTTTGTCATGATAGGATAGATCATCCTAGTTATGATATGATTATCCGTCTACATAAGACTTCACATGGATGTCTATTCTCTCAAGCGAAATGAAGCATGAATCAAAGCTTGATTCTTAGACTAAGTGTGACCGCCACTGCTGCCTCTGGCACCGCTTCCGTCCACCACCAACCTAGGGCTGGTACAGTCCCTATCCATGACACCATGGATGGCATCCATCTTGGTCATGGCGCTCTAGGTGAAGTTGCAATCGCCAACTTTCTTCAAATAGGGTTTCAGACGCTCAGGCCTAACCAAAATTCTCATTGGTTGCTTCTAAAGCCTCTCGCTCGTTTTACAAAGCCAGTTCCTTAGGGAAATTAGGACTTAGACCGTCGTATGCAAAGGATATGAAAATACAAATTATGTTCTTACATAGAATCCATGGGGATTCTATGGACTGATTCAACCAACTTGCCAACATTTCAATATCTCATGATATTGGTTGATACGCAAACACGCTGGTCACGTGTTTTGCCATTGTCCACTTGTAATGCTACTTATGCTACACCCCTAGCAATATCATATGACAACGGGCTCACTCCCCGAATCATCCTATTCCATCAATTGGACTTGATGATGGTAGAGATTTTACATCGAAGACTTTCGATGGTTATTGCATTGAGACTGATGTTGGACATCACATTCTCATGAACACACCCAAATGGTCTCACAGAAATGTCTACGATGGTATTCCAGACATTGGTAATGCGCACCAATCTCCTTATATCCGCTTGAGGTGATGCAATATCGCATGCAGCCATGCTAATTCGTCTACGACCTACCGCCACTCAATCTATGTCTGCATTACAGCTAGTGACTGGGTACAAGTATCGTACTTACAGATCTTTGAGTGTGCCATTTATGTGCCAATTGTGCCGCCATAACTCTCTATGATGGGTCCGTACAGACGAATGGGCAACTACATTGGATTTGAGACTCCAACAATCGTTCGGCACTTAATGCCCTTGCAAGGCGATCTCCTTACCGCTAGATTTGCGGGTTATCATTTTGATGAGATAGTCTTCCTGTCGTTAGGGGGAGACAAGAACACGAATGTTCAGTAGGAATGATAGGAATTGTCATGCCCTGTCCCCACTATGTCTCATCTTGATCCCTACTAAAGTGACGAGATCACACAAATATGCTGCAAACATGCTTGCAAGGAAGGACGTCCCTACGAGAGGACGTAGCGCCACCCTACACGGAGGTAGGCATGGCGCCAACGCCAAAGAGAGTGGCACTCTGGCGTTACAGGCCATGTCCCCACCTAGGATGCAGGAGAGGCTCGTGGATTCGAATGATACTTTGGCACATTCCGATCATTTGATCATTAAGACTCAAAATCCATCTCATGAGAATCTTCCGGGTTATGGTTATCATTGGGGGACACCTTAAGGTCAGAACCTATTCCTGAGAATATAGAGCTCTTTGAAAATTACACTAGTGTACATGAGACGTGGGATAAAAACTCCACTATAATTGATGATGTAGTTGTGTATTTCGTTGCGCATGAGTTTGTTGAGTCTGATGATATTGAATCACGCTCTGTTGATGAATGAATGTCAACATAGAGAAATTTGGCCTAAATGGAAAGATATGATCTAGGTTAAGATAGATCTCTAACGAAGAGGAAGGTTCTTGAGCTAGTGATGCCAACACCTCCTAACATAAAACCTATGGACTAATGAGTCTTCGTTAGAAAGCGTGATGAGAAAAGGAGATGACAATCTCACCTTATGGCGCAAGGCTTCTCACAAAACCCCTTGGAATCTACTACGATGATACATATTATCTCGTAATGGATGTCATTGCACTCTACTACCCTGTCAGTTTGGTAGTTTCCAAATAACTGAACATGCAGCTTACAAATGTGGTCACTACGTTTCTCTATAGGGATCAAGATAAGGAATATACATGAGGTTCATGATGAACTTCATTTACCCAAGTCAAGTGGCTTTAGACCACGGAGCACGTTTA
The DNA here is from genome assembly GCA_002564525.1 of Rosa multiflora. Lineage (NCBI taxonomy): Eukaryota > Viridiplantae > Streptophyta > Magnoliopsida > Rosales > Rosaceae > Rosa > Rosa multiflora. The sequence goes on along the minus strand of BDJD01002879.1, from coordinate 243,220 downwards.
CAAAGTGGTTGAAACACTCGCTAAAATGACTTCTTGATTAGGAAGGGATATGCCCACGCGTTTCCATAACAAGTTTCTGATTCCATCGCGGTTCATGTTGGACATGATCTTCATTAGAAGCCCTTAAAGAGTTAAGGGAAACCGCTGAACACTTGAAATCCAATTTTGAGATGAAGGATTATGGGAGAACATGATTATGTCTCGGTTTGGAACTTGAGCATCGTGTCAATAGATGCTTAGGCATTTTGAGAAGGTCAAACCTTCAAGCACCCCCATGATCGTCCTTAGTCTTGATCTTGAAAAGGATCCTTTTTGTCTGAAGGATGATGAAGAAGATGTGCTAGAGGTAGAAGTGCCTTACTTGAGTACAAGAGGTGCATTATTGTACTTAGCTTAATGCACAAGACCGGACATCTCATTTGCAGTGAACTGGTTAGCTAAGGTATAGCTTTGCGCCAACGCCACACCATTTGATTGGTGTAAAAGATATCTTTCGGTACTTGAGATGGACGATTGATATGGGCTCGTCCTATCCCTATAGAGAGATGATGGATTCAGACCCATCACACACCAAGAATGCCGCCGACACTGGCCTGCGTCCACTATCCCTATCCCAAAATGACATGTATTTTGGAAGGTTTTGCTTATGTTGGGTATCTCTCTTACCCACACAAAAGTCATTCCCAAAATGGTTAAGTGTTAACCATGGGTAAAGACTGTGATATCCTAGAGGTCTACAGAAATAGACCCTAGTCGCTATATCTTCTTACAATACAGAGATTATTGCTCTTGACAAAGTGGTTCGTGAATGTGTATGGATTAGATCCATAATTACGCATGTTCGAACAATTGTGGTTTGAAGTCTACCTAGATGAGCTTACGAGCATTTAAGATAATGTTGTTTGTTTTGATTAAAGAAGCAAAGGCTACATCAAAAGCGACAACACCAAGAATAATCAGTAACAACAGACTCTCCTCAAGATCAAAGTGAACTAGGTTCGATCTGAGGACAGTGTGGCAGACTTGCTCACTAAGTCATTGCCTAAATTCCACTTTCGAGAGACATGTTGGTAACATCTTTTGCGGAAGTTATCTGAACTCCCATGACCGTTGTCATCAGGGGGAGATGCCTACATGTATGGTCTCAAAATATGAAGGGTGTGTTGTGCTCTTTTTCCCCTTCGACCGAGGTTATTTTTGTCTCATAGGGTTTTTGTTACTCGGCGAGGTTTTTAATGAGGCAACGAGATGAGCACCACGTTTGGGCGACACAAAGGGGAGTGTTCAGGTAAATCCAGAATATGTGTCTGGCCCAAACTCGAGGTTACTTGCTCTTGTTGAAATAAGGTTTATATTAGAGATATTCTCGGAGAATGTTAGGAGATATCCAATCAATGTACGATTATGTTTCCATGTACAACTCTATTTCTATGTTTGTAATCCTCTATATAAAGAGGCCCCTATTATCAATGAAAATACGACTCAATTCTCTCCTAATTCAGTTTTCCTTAAACAGTTATTGAATAGTACTAGATATCAGAAATTGTGATCCTAAATGATGTGGGCACGCCATATAATTTTTTTTGAACTAAATTCTGCTTACTACCCTGTACTTTCAAGGGTTCATCAATTCAGTCCCTGCACTTCTAATTTAATCAGAAAAGTCCTTGCCCTCTCCAATTTCATCAAATCAATCCAATCCGTCACCACTCTGTCAATTTTCAGAAAAAATTTCCAAATTATCCATCTCCATTAACAACACTAACACGTTGGCGGGCTGCCTAGCGATGGGTAGTTTGGGAATTTTTCCTATGAGAAGGTCCCACGTCAGCATTTTAACAGCAAAAATTGACGGAATAGTGATGGATTGGATTGATTTGATGAAATTGGAGAGTGCAAGGACTTTTCTGATTAAATTAGAAGTGCAGGGACTTAACTGATGAACCCTTGAAAGTACAAGATAGTCAGCAGAATTTAATTCAAATTTTTTTAGGATTTTTGTCAATTTACCCCATTTTTAGGGATTTTTTTCCCACTTACCCCATTAAGGTTTTTTTTTTTTTGAGTTGAAGGAGGTCAGATATTTTTATTCAATATGGAAGAGGCAATATTACACTATGATCCGCCCTTATGGAGCCGTCAGAAAGAGACATTGCTAAACTCAATACCACTCCACCTATTGAGTGAAGCTCAGGGGGAGTGAACTAATAAGAAAGTGAGAATAAAATTTTTCCACAGCATCCATCAGTAGACTCGCTGACAACCTTAGACCAATAATCCCAGCAGTTCCTAGCGGGGATTGATCCCAAACAAAATAAAAGGTTGGATATAGAACCGAGAGCCGTCCCGGATCCCAAGTTTTAATAGAAAAACCACTTGGATCCCAGATCTGGATCCAAGACTTAGTAAGCCCAATTTCTACTGCTATAGACTACCCAAAAAGTCTCAGGCCCTAGTCCAAATAACAGACTTGAGCCCAATTAAGCTGCATTAGCTCGTCTCCTAGCAATTAGCTCGTCTTGGTAACAGGCCATGCCGCCGCCGGCGCACCAAAGCCCGACACTAGTACCCCACGTATTGCCACGCAGGAGACACTCCACTTGAGGTGCCACCGCCGCTGGCTTGAGAAAATCAAACACTCCCTTTAACAGCTGGATGGCAAACCCACAACAGCCAAACCTTTCAATTCTGACAGACAATCTCGCCGCCGCTAACAATTGGCCACCACCACCAAGAAATCATCGGAAACCAGCAGCCAACCTCCATCATCCAACTTTTAGATTGGATTTCCATGCTGCCTTTGAAAAACCCGGATCCCAAATCTGGATCCGCCCCAAGACCTCCCTTGTTGCATCAAAAGGTAGCCAACCACCCTCACTAGTTCGCCATACCGAATTCAACAATGGTTCCCAAGTCATGGCGACTTGAGAGAGAGGGAGAAAATCACGATTCACTATCAAAAAAGAAGAAGAAGACCACGCCTTCATGGAGCAAAACAGAAGAAAAGAAGAGACGGTTTGCACTGCTCTCAAGGTATACGACACCAGAGGAAGCGCCAACAGTGTTCTCCATCGGAGATGAAGAAGATTACAGAAACTCCCACCCATCGGCGGCGTTCTGTCAAACCCTAGCATAGAGGGTCCCGATTATTCCCCCATTAAGTTTTAGGGGAAATGATCATTTACCCAATTTCTGCTTAAAAATTGCCCACTTGCTCCATTAACTGTTTTTTAACCCCGTTTACCCAAAACACTCTAAGGGATTATTTCCCCTTTACCCAATTAATTCTTTTTTATTAATTTTTGGGACCTTTTTGCCCTCTCCTTCTTTCTCACTTAGAGGGAGAAGTCATCTTCCACCTTGACGGACTCCGGTGACCAATGGCCGACAACCGACTCCGGCGACCCGTAACAGGAATCCGGCAACCGATGACAGGAATCTGGCGACCCGTAACCGGAATCCGGAATCCAGCTATTATTGCCCCCCAGTAATCATATTATTGCCCCCCAATAATCATATTATTGCAACCCAATACTCTTATTATTGCCTCCCAAAAATCATATTATTGCCTCCAATAATCATATTATTTCCGTCCAGTGAATTGTATAAACTCCCAAAACCAAAATGAATACACTACATGCACAATTGATCATGTTATTGCCCCCCAGTAATCAAATTATTGCACCCCAATTCTCTTATTATTCCCTTCCAAAAATCATATTATTGCCTCCAATAATCATATTATTTCCGTCCAGTGAATTGTATAAACTCCCAAAACCAAAATGAATACACTACATGCACAAAATCATATTATTGCCCCCCAATACTCATCAGACCAGCCAATAGCCAAGAAAAAAAAACTCTTATTTTCTAGTTTCTTTCCGTCAAAAAAAAAAAAACCCAAAGAAGGAAAAATATTTCTTCTTTTCTACCTCCGTCCAAAAAAAAAAATAGTTTTGGCCGCTGGCCTCACCGCACCCAGCCAAGTGAAATTGATCTCCGCACCCAACAGCAGGACCAGAGACCCGATCTCGACCTCACGACGACTCCTCTGCACCGTTGCCGCACCCAGATGGGATTCGTCAGCCCTGCATCGTCGCAGCACCCAGATCGGCGACGACGTAGCAGCCCACCCGCCACCTCGCTGCCCAACCCTCGCCCCCCGGTGCCTAGCGTGCTCTGCCCAGCGCCTCTGCAAGCATCGCCGCCGGACACCAGTGCTCTTCCAGATATCGATCTACCCAGCCACTCATTAGGTCTTAGAGGTTCAAAGATTTGGCCTTTTGATGGCAGATTTCCGGTTATGAGAAGCGAGAGGAGGATGGAAAAGAGCTCCGGGTCTCGATCGACGAACGTAGGAGGGAGGTGAGCTGAGGCCAGTCTGAAATTTTGGAGAGAAGAGTCTGGGCTGGCTAAGGCTCGGGTTTGCTTGGTGTTCTGAGGGGAGTAGTTAATGAGGGCAATACTGTCAATGAATGTTAGATTGGGTAAATGGGGTTAAAAAACCATTGGTGGAGTAAGTGGGCAATTTTTAGAGCAAAATTGGGTAAGTGGTCACGGCCCCTAAGTTTTATTAATTCTCTCTTACCCAAAACACTCTAAGGAAGTGTTTCCTAATACCCCATTATTGTTTTTTTTTTTTAATACCATTTTACCCTCACCCCTTTGTTACTTAGAGAGAGAAAAAGAGAGAGAGAGAGAGAGAGAGAGAGAGAGAGAAACCATAGGAGATTTCGCCGGAGCCCCGTCACCAGCCGCCTGATTTCAGTCAACTTTGCAGGATTTCCGTCACCGGCCGCCTGCCGCCACTCTCCGGATTTTTTTGAAAACCTCACCGGAGGTCCCCAAAGAGGTCGTCGAAAAGGTTTATTGCCCCAATAGACCTCTATTGCCCCTCAATACAACTTTTGGTCACTGGAATGGAAACTAATTTTCCTAAAATTAGACAAATAAAACTTTGATTAAAGAAAAAAAAGAGGAGATTACATAAATTCAAAACGTCTATTGCCTCCCAATAAATTTTTAACAGGCCTCTATTGCCCCAATATAACCTTTTTTTTTCTTCTTCATTTTGGGCTTCTGAACTAATTTACAGCAAAAAAAAGAAAAAAAAAAAGAATTTGATTTAGGCACCTAGAGAAAAGCTTTGGCCACCAAATCATCGTTCTCCTCCACTACTGGCATACCAGATTAATGTTCTCCTTTGCCACCAACCGGTGTCTAGCGCCGGAGAGCCTGGGTCGAGCTCGAGCACCAAATCTCCCCGGAGATGAGCTGCGATTTTGATTTTGTGATCGGCAAAGCCAAGCAACAGACGACTTCCGTCTTCAGCACTAACTCTCAGCCAGCGATGGATGGCGCGAACTCAGAGCTAGTTGCACGAACCTGAACTCTGACCTAGCTGCACGGAGGTGACATAAAGGAACTCTGAGATCGCTACACGGAGGTGACATAAAGGAACTCTGAGCTCGCTGCACGATCTCGCCGGCTGTACGATCAATGGCACCAGCTGCACGAACTCGTTGCTGTCATCTGGGTTGCATAAACTCACCGCCGACTACACTAGCTCAGGCTTCTGGGCTGCACGACCATGGTCGGTTGAGAGAGAGAGGAGAGAGAGTCAGATCGGAGGGGAGAGAGGAGGGAAAGCTCGATGGTATATGGTGTAATTTATTAATTTGACTGAGGGTAAAATTGTCTTTTTAAGTTAAATTGGATAATGGGGAATAAAAATCTGTTGCTAGGGTAAGTGGGATAACTTTGGCTCATTTTGGTGCTCTTGGTCAAACACCCTTTTTCTTATTCTTTCAAAATTCAAATCACATGATGATAGTCTTGATTTATTTAAAAATTGCAAAAGAGAATAAAAATTTACAAAAAATTAAAAGGATGAACGAATCGACATATAAAAATTTGAAGATGTCGTAAACAGTATGAAGAAATACACATTGCTAATTTATTTTTCATTGCTGATTTAGGTTAGGTGAGACTTCTGGTATTATTCAAGATGTTTTGCACAAAGATTGTTGTAATTGTTCTTTAGAGCATGCCCCCCCCCCCCCCCCCCGGGGTTGTAATTGTAATTTTATTTCAATAAATGGATCCAAACCCCTTTCAAAAATAAAAAATTATATGCATCTATTTGATTACATTTTAAATCTCTCTTATATTTAAACATGTTTTTTTTTTTTTCTAAAAAAAAAAAAATCTAGTCTACTAGAGTTTGAGAACTGAAACTTCTTGGGTTTTTGAGTCTTGTATTTTGCATTTTGTCTAGGGTTTCTTCCTATTCCTCTACTTTTCAGATACCAGACATGGCTGAGTAGGTGGCTGAGCGTCTGTTGGCGGCTCTTGCTTTAACAGAAGATACGGTTGTGGACTTTGGGATGTTAGGATTGGCTGCCGTAGCGGAGGACAAGTTTTATCTAGTTGGGAGAGTTAGGGGATGAGAAAGGGTTAACGGGGGCGATGACGATAGTTTGGGGGTTGAAAATTAGGTTGGTGATCACTGGGCAGGAGGGTGGTCATTTTGTTTTTCGATTCAAGGTCAAAGAGGTATGTCATAGGGTCATCTTACATGGAGGTCCTTGACATTTTGAAGGTAGGATGGTGGTGCTATGTGAGTATGATGGGGTGGGAAACGTGGATTCATTGCAGTTGCAGACGGTGGAAACTGGGGTGGCTATCAAGGGTCTTCTTTCATGTCTAAGGAAGGAGGAAATCCTAATTGTTATAGGGTTATCAATGGGGAAGTTTCTGAGAGCAGAGCCACTGCCACTGAAACGTGGAGTGGCAGAGTAGCTGTTTAGAGTGCAAGTCGACATTTGGCGACAGCTATAGACTTCTTGAGGCTTCATCTTCAATTCAAAGGTGTCAGCAGTAGTTCAAAACAAGTATGAGAAGTTCAAGAGATTGTGACTTGTTATCTCATGATGATGAAAGTTGTGACAAATTTTTGCTTCTTCAGGCGGCAAAACAGGTAATAGCGATGATGGCTTGGTAACAAAGGTGGTTTTCACAGGGCTGAAGAGCAGTATGGTGGTTGTGCGGGTGAAGAAGAAAGCCTCAAAATCTCCTGGACAGGGTGGAAAGCAGAATGGTGCTAGGGTTTCAAACCCTACCTTGAAGGAGAAGGCTACTGCAAGCTCTGAGGTGACAGTAGTGCTGGCCTTGAATAGACTCTTTAATGTGGTGGACCTCAATGCTATTTTAGGGTGGGATCCTATGGTTGGATTTAATTCTGTAGTGGAAGTAACGTTGATGATAGTGGTGGAGGGTCAGACATCGGTGCCTAAGGTTTCAAGGATTCAAAGAGAGACCCAATCTACTTTGTATTCGAAGAGAAGCCCAAACTGAATGAGGGTACTGATTTTCGACATCACTGGACTATGATGAAGGCTTTTACCTCCCTAACAACAATGGGATGTTGTATGTGTCCCCAAGGAAATGAGAACATCCTCAAGGGAGTAAAAAGCTTTCTAAACCTATATCTAGGGTTTCTAAAGTAAAGAAGCGTCATCCAAAGAAGGATTCAAATATGGTGGTAAAAGAGGAGGAGGAAGCATAAACTCCAGCTGGGGAGGAGCAGGATGCAGTGGAGTCTCCCATGGTAGAGGAGGTTATAAAAAGTTGAGATGGCATCCAATTCAACGCAAGATTGAGGAATGTCGCCAAGGTACCCTACATTATGTTTGCTTTTTCATTCCTTCTTAGATATTGTAGTGTATACTTTTGGATGTGCTTAAGCTTGTTAGCCTAAGACGGTCAAATTGCTTTGACAATGACTTTATCTGGCAGCCATTATGGGCAGGTTATTTGTGTAATTTTGCTAACCTTCAATATAGTTGACTACTCCTCTAAACAAAAATCTCTTTTGTAGTTTAATTCTGGATAATAAAGCACGGAGAATTATACGTGATCTCAACTTTCTGTAAGCAGAGCCACATTGATAGGGAGTAGCAGAGGATTGATTAGGAGACGAACCTCCTCTCATAACAGAGGTGGCAAGAGTTGGAAGATGAAAATGCAGCCCTGGCCTATGCACTAGACAGAACGCAACAATAGAATGAACCCTTGCTCGAGCACTCACTCTAGCACCAGGACCTACTGAGGAAGTATAGACACCATTCCTCCCCTCATTGATACAACAGGCTGGAGAGTCATACATATGCATATCAATCTCCACCAGGAGAGCCTAAGAGGAATGCCCCCTCCACCTCCATCAAGGTCACCTCAGCGGCAACAGACTCTAATATAGCACTCCTAGTGCAAATGAGCCAGTCACTCACTACCTTCTAAGCCAGGGTCGAGGCCAGTGAGTGCAGAGGGCTAGCGCCCTCTTACCTATGAGGATAGGCCCAGACTTTTCACTCAAAGAGTCTGAAATACAATGTGTTCTGATGCATCCAAATTGCTAAAGATCCGATTACACCGAGATTAGTGATCCCTATCAGCATCTGTGGGATTTTCGCTCACAAACAAGTGCCAATGGGTACTCGAACGAGATATGCTATAACATTTTCCAAGAAACGCTTTCCAGTGAAATTCTAAGTTGCTCAGTAGGATCTTTCAAGAAACTTGTAGACAAATTGGTGGTGTGCTTCATTTTATCTACTGATGGGTTCCATACGATGAATGGGCTGTTAAAAATATACCAAGACGACAATGAGACTCTAAAGGCATTTGACAACCAGTGTCAGACCACTACGGCAAAGTGTCGAGACCTTGACAAAGGACTGGCCGAGATGGTGTTTGGGTAGGGTTGTAAGCCAGGAAATTTCCTATACAAGATTAACCATCACCCGTCATCAAGCTATGATGAGTTAATGGCTATTGCCATCCATCACGCCCAAACAGAGTAAGAGGCATATGGCAGCGCTGCTTTGGCGAGATCTGAAAAGAGGAATGAAGTCTCGCACACCACTTCCCAGGTGGATAGAGGGGATGGTAAGTAGACAGAATGGAATCAGAACCCAAACAGGTCTCCCTAACATCAACCTAACAAAGGCAAGAATTTAGCGAGTAGGGGGCGAGTAGGGGAGAATATTCAGGCAAGCCCCACCACAGGGAGAAATGAGCATAGCAACCTAGTGACCCCAAGTTGACACCACCACCTAGATACGAGGACTTCATAGTCCTTATTGCTTCCTACAAGACAATATGGAATGAAAACAGGGAAGAAGTACCTGGATCACTGTCCCAAAAATTCCCAAAAAGCAAGCTTACCCAACGAGATAACAGGAGGTATTGCACCTACCACAGGGATGCCAGACATAATACTATTTTGTGCATGGTTCTAAAGAACACCATCGAGTTATTGGTGTAGGATGACGAGCTTTAATTGTACCTGCCATCAAAGCATGTAGGATCAATTGACGTGTATGGCCGAAATTTGACGATTCACGGAGGGGAACCAAAAAGTCAGCAGCTGCAGCAAACGAGGAAGCGTAGCACGAGAGAAGGACATACATAAGTCTTTAATTTCTACAAACCAGCAGGCCAAAATGATGCCCCTGATTGGAAGTCGATTACCTTCTCAAAGAGGAGGAAGGGAATACCAAGATGCTTCACGATGACCCTTTCCTCATCAAACTCCAGATAGACCACTATATCACATTAAGGGTATTGATCAATACTGGGGCATTTGTCAGAGTTTTGTTTTGTGATGCCTACAAATCACTGCAACGTAGGTGTTTGAAACTATCCTAGGACAACGAGCCAGTGATTTATTTCTCTGAGGACGTCATTCAACTGCTTGGCTCTAATCACCTATCAATCACGATAGGAGAAATCCAAATTATGCCTCAGTGAAAATATAGTTCATTGTAGTGGATTGTGCGTCCTCTTACAATGCAACCCATGGTCATCTGACGCACTAGTGCCTTAAGACTTTCATTTCTGGACACATGCTCATGATGAAGGTACCAACTCGGGTAGGTGTAGCAATAATCCCGGGAATCAAGTCGTAGCAAGGCACTGTTATGCCCTGACGGTTTCCCAAGGCTAATGAAAGACTGAGGATCTAGCAATAGCCACCAACCACTCGCCATCGAATAGGTTCGAGCATCCTCGCGAGAATACCGACTTGGATGAAGAATGACCTGGTGCCGTGGAGGACATTGAGGAAATTATGTTGTCAAAGAACTACCCATACAGGAAGGTACGCATTGGTACTAAACTCACCCCTACGGTACGAGAGGGTCTAATCAAATTTCTGTAAGCCAATTCTGTTGTATTTTCTTGGTCATACTAGGACATTCCAGGAATCTCCATCAAGGTGGCCACTTACAACCTTAAAATCATGCTTTTCACAATCTTTTGTAAGGCAAAAATGCATGGATTTCAACTAGGTATCGAGCCATTCAAGCACAAGTGAAGAAGCTGAGGGCCATCAAGTTCATTAGGGAGGTGACATACCCCAGTGGCTAGCCAATGTGGTTATAGAGCCAAAGAAGACGGGCACCTGACGCATGTGCGTTGACTACACGAATCTAAATCGAGCTTTCCCTAAGGAAAACTTATAGATTCAATGGCTAGGTACAAGCTTTTCAGTTTTACGGACACATACAGTGGTTACAACCAAATTCAGATGAACCTCGCAGACGAGGAGCACACTGCTTTTACCACCGATAAGGGACTATATGTTATCAAGTAATGCCATTCAACCTCAAGAATGCGGAGCAACTTACCAACGACTGGTGAACTCGATGTTTGCAGAGGTCATCGGTACAATCATGGAGGTCTATGTCGATGACATGATAGTCAAAAGCCTCACCATAGAGGATCATGTGACAAAATTGGCCATAGTATTCACAATCATCCTGCGAAATGAGATGCAGCTCAACCTGTAGAAGTGCATCTCCTAACGATCCTCCAACCTCTTTAACGCTCTCAGCAACTCGATCAAGTTGGCGAAGCTCATGCAACACAATCTCTCATCAAACTCCAAAGAAAGATTTAATTGTAGTGACCGAAAAGTGAAATAAAGAGACTGACTTGGTCCGAGTCGGTGACCGGGGGTGTAGTCTTGAGAAGTAAAGACAATAAGTTAAAGCGAATGCCGTGGATAATCATAGTGATTTTGCAATCTCTCCTAGATTGCGATGCAGGCCTGATTTAGATCTTGTCTGCCTTTATTGCCACCAGAATCTGGATCTGGATTTGGATTCAGAGCCATAGTGGTGGTGGACTGAGAGAGGAGATGGCGGTGGGAGTGAGAGAGAGAGAGGAGGGATCTGCATTCTCAAAAACAAAAGACCAAAATTAATGGTATTAATTAAGACTTTTAGGCTACACGCCCAATAAGCATTAAAGAAGATTAAAGAAGAAGATTAATAATAAAACTGATACTTTCGAGCCAAACATGCTTTTTACTTTTAAAAATTCGAAATCGAACTGGCTCGTTTGTCAAATTTTTTTTTTAATTCAGACTGGGCCGTTTGTGGAATCTTTTTGAAAAATCTGAACCAAACCAGCCGGTTTGGGCTTGTTTTTAGGGTTTTTGGGCTTTTTTGCTCACCCTTATGCCAAAGGCTATGCAAGATGAGCATCCAAAAAAGAAAAGAGTAGGCCTCTAGGCTCTAAAAACAAGAATCCTCCAAAGTCGAAGAAGGTGCCCGTTGATGAGGTTATGAGTATGTTGCATTCATGAAAGTCTTCTAGACCTACCTTGAAGGGCAAGGAAAAGGTGTATAAGTAGCTTTTTATTTATTGAATGCCTAGATACACATAGTACTTTGCATAGTTAAAAGGCTCACTTTAAATAAGTGCATGCTCATCAGTTTGAATATAGTCAATCTATCCCTATGTACCACTGTGGTTTTCACCACGAATTCTTGATCTGTCCATAGCAGGGCAGCAGGAAGGTATGTAATGGCTTTCTTGAAAATAGCTTTACATCAATAAAATTATCATTTATTCTTAAAAAAAAAAAAAAAAAGTTGGTAATAGATAGAGTTGACTCAAATATATCGAATAAGTTGATTTTTACAATTTATACATGTATCATTTGTTCTTGAGGAGTTTTTTTTTTTTTTTTCTCTTTTCTTTTTCGAAGATTTTTTTTTTTTGAATAATTTTTTTTGTTTTAATGCTTTTTAGAAGAATATTAGCTGAACTTTATAATTCAACTGTCTTTTAATCTTTTGTAATGGACAATAATAATCATACTTGGCTGCTTACCAGTAACTCTACGAGGTGACCTAATAAAAGTAAACTATTATCCATCTTCCTTCCTCCTAGAATTAAGAATCACCCCCAGTTAATTATAGCGGTGATTTTTTTTTTTTGTTGAAAGAGGGCCAATACGGCTGGGCTTAAGCGTTGAACATTAATGCAACTGCAGAATACATTGTTTGGGGGGGGGGGGGGACATGAAACCTGGACACCAGATTACAATAAGCATAGGGAGAACATCCCGAGATAATAAATAGAGTCTCAACAATAAGTATGTATTATAAGATGCACCAATTAACGAAGAGTGCATTTCTAGCTACTCCATTCGATTTACAAAGGTAGTGACATACCGGAAAGTAAATGCTTACTCGAAGCCATGATATACTAATAAGATCAGCTTTCCCATTATGTTGCTACCGGAAAAAAAATCAAGTGACACTTAGTTTCATCCTGCCACTAGGAAGTTGCGACCATTTGACAACTCACCGCCTAATTAGGACAGACAAGGTGACAGGTGTGCAGTTTGGGACATAGCCCACGTTGCCTTAATACTCGATAGGGACTTATTACCGGCATAATACCACGTCTAACTAAAATAAACAAACAGCATAAATAAATAAATAAATAAACATATTGGGCCTAAAGCAACAGCCCAGGCCCACGTAACCTTTAGCCTAAGCCCTTATTGAAATTGCAATGGACAATTAGCCCCTTTTAATTGGGTTAGCTCACTCTGTAAGCAGAAATTGCAATATGAAAAAATTTAAAATTCAACTCGTGTTGTCATGCAAAATTTCCACATCAAGAGATATAGAGATATGAATTCAAGTTGCAGGGTCACTCATGACATGCCCGCTCAGTTAAAGAGTTACTAAATTTTGTTGCTTAACCTAAATTTCATCCATAAATAAAGGGATACCACATGATTTAAGGAATATGTGATGTCTTCATCTATTTTTTATCACCGTCTTCTTTTGCCAGGCCTACTTTTATCTAACTAAAAATATAATAATCTATTTTAGGGAAAAAGAATTGAGAGTAAATTGTTGTGTATTCTCATTGATAATAGGGGCCTCTTTATATAGAGGATTACAATACATAGAGTCTAAATCATACAAGGAAAGATAATCTTTAGATTCTTCTAATTAAACTCTATTACCACTAGGTCAAGTAACCTAGAGTTTGGGCCAAACACAAATTAGGGTTTTACTTGAACATTCCCCCTTGTGTTGCCCAAACGCTGTGCTTCTCTCGTTGCCTCATTAAAAACCTTGTTGAGTAACAAAAACCCAGTGGGACAAAAATAACCTCGGTCGAAGGGGAAAAGGAGCACAACACACCCTTCACGTTTAGAGATTATACATGTAGACACCTCCCCCTGATGTCTGCATCTCCCCCTGACGACTACGGTTATTGGAGTTCAGATAACTTCAGAAAATGATGCTACCAATATGTTTCTCGAAAGTGGAATTTAGGCAATGACTTAGTGAGCAAGTCTGCCTCCTCAGATCGAACCTTGTTCACTTTGATCTTGAGGAGAGTTTGTTGTTGCTGATTATACTTGGTGTTGTTGCTTTTGATGTAGCCTTGATTCAAAACAAGCAGCATTGTCCCATATGCTCGTAGGCTCATCTGCGGTAAACTTCAAACCACAATTGTTCGAACATGCGTAACTACGGATCCAATCCATATACATTCACGAATCACTTCGTGAAGAGCAATAATCTCTGCATTGTTCGAAGATATAGCGACTAGGGTCTGTTCTGTGGACCTCCAAGATATCACGGTCTTTACCCATGGTGAACACTTAACCAGTTTGGGAATGACCTTTGTATGGGTCGGAGAGATACCCAATATCAGCAAAACCTTCCAAAATACATATCGTTTTAGGATGGGAATAGAGGACGCAGGCCAGTGTTGGCGGCGTTCCTGGTGTGTGATGGGTCTGAATCCATCATCTCTCTGTAGGGACAGAACAAGCCCATATCAATTGTACATCTCAAATATTGAAAGATATTTTTTACACCAATCCTAATGGCGTCGCGTTGGCGCAGAGCTATATCTTAGCTAACAAGCTTACTGCAAATGAGATGTCCGATCTTGTGCATTTAGCTAAGTACAATAATACACCTATTGTACTAAGTAAGGCTCTTCAGCCTCTAGCACATCTTCGTCATCATCCTTTCGATGAAGAGGATCTTTTTCAGGATCAAGACTACATCATGGGGTGCTTGAAGGCTTGACCTTATCAAAATGCTTAAGAATCTATTGACACGATGCTCAAGTTCCAAACCGAGACATAATCGTGTTCTCCCAAAATCCTTCATCTCAAACTCGGATTTGAAATGTTCAGCAGTTTCCCTTAACTCTTTAAGGGTTTCCAATGAAGATCATGTCCAACATGAACCGCAATAGAATCCGAAACTTGTTATAGAAACGCATGGGCATATCCCTTCCCAATCAAGTAGTCACTATAGCGAGCGTTTCAACCTCTTTGTAAATGCACTCCGTGGTCTAGAGCCACTTGACTTGGGTAAATGAAGTTCACCATGAACCTCATTTATATTCCTTATCTAGATCCCTATAGAGATACGTAGTGACCACATTTATAAGCTACATGTTCATTTATTCAGAAACTGCCAAACTGATAGGGTAGTGGAGTGCAATGACATCCATTATGAGAGAATATGTCTCATCGTAGTCGATTTCAGGGCATTTTGTGAGAAGCCTTGCCCCATAAGGCGAGATTACCATCTCTTTTTCTCATCACGCTTTCTAACGAAGTCCCATTAGTCAATAGGTTTTATGTTAGGAGGTGTTGGCATCACTGGCTCAAAAATCTTCCTCTTAGTTAGAGATTCCATCTTAACCTGGATCGCATCTTTCCATTTAGGCCAAATATCTCTACATTGGCATTCATTTATCAACGGAGCGTGTTCGATATCATCTGACTCAACAAACTCATGCGCAACGAAATGCACAACTACATCATCAATTATGATGGAGTTTCTATCCCACGTCTCATGTACATGCCTATCTCCATGTAGAGTGGCGCTACGTTCTCTCGTAGGGACGTCTTTCCTTGCAGGCATGTTTGCAACATATTTGTGTGATCTCGTCACTTTAGTAGGGATCGGGATAAGACATAGTAGGAACAGACCACGACAATTCCTCTCATTCCTGCTGAACATCCGTGTTCTTATCTCTCCCTAATGACTGGAAGACAGTCTCATCAAAGTGACAACCCGCAAATCTAGCGGTAATGAGATCACCTTGCAAGGGCATTAAGTGGCAGACGATTGTTGGAGTCTCAAATCTAACGTAGTTGCCCATTCATTTGTAAGGACCCATCATAGAGAACTATGACGGCTCAATTGGCACATAAATGGCTCACTCAAATATGCGTAAGTATGATACTTGTACCCAGTCACTAGCTGTAACGCAGAGGTACATTGAGTGGCGGTGGGTCGTAGACAAATTAGCATAGTTGCATGCGATATTGCATCACCCTAAGCAGATATAAGGAGATTGGTGCGCATTACCAATGTCCGGACTATGATTGTAGTCATTTCCGTAAGACCATTTGGGTGTGTACATGGGAATATGATGTCCAACATCAGTCCCATTGCAATATCCATCGAAAGTCTTTTGATGTAAACTCTCTAGCATAGTCAAATCCAATTGACTGATTAGGATGATCCGGGGAGTGAGCCCGTTTTCATATGATATGTGCTAGGAGTGTAGCATAAGCAGCATTTATAGGTGGACAATGACATAACACGTGACCAGCGGGTTTGCATCAAGAAATATTTAAGCGTCTGCAAGTTGGTTGAATCAATCCACAGAATCCTTATGGATTCTATGTAAGAACAGAATGAGTATGTTCATTTCCTTTGCATAGGACGGTCTTAGTCCTAATTTCCCTAAGGAACGAGCTTTGTAAAACGAGCGAGAAGCTTTAGAAGCAACCAATGAGAATTTTGGTTAGGCCTGAGTGTCTGAAACGCTATTTGAAGCAAGTTAGTGATTGCAGCATCACCTGGGGCGCCATTACCTTGATGGACGCCATCCATGGCGTTATGGATAGGGACTGGGGTGCCCTAGGCAGCAGCGTCGGTCACACTTAGTTCAAGAATCAACTTTTGATTCATGCTTCATGTCGCTCGAGAGAAAGGATGTCCATGTGAAGTCTTTAGTAGATGGATCATCAAATCATGACTAGAATGACCTATCCTGTCGTGACAAAGCCAATATGTGTCTAAATCCAAGAGATCTTCTCTCATAACTTCATTGGATTTAATAGCTCGAATAGTGACATAGAGTCCACTAGAGAGACACACGCCTTTGTTCGCAATCATTAGAGGTATTGCAAAGGAACTCATTTCCGTTCTCTACATGCATTTTCGCATGGAATCCGTTGACAATTCATAGGTGCGATTTGCCCTAGGAGCATAGAGAGTTTTTGCGATAGTAATCAAGGTGCCTTTTGGCAAGGGAAACTTGGTCTATTCCATGTCCTTGAATTAATACTGATGACCCAGCCATTGTAGTCACAAAGTAATATGCTCAGAATCAAAATTGAGTCATAATGAAAAGAACTCGAAATTTTATTCATAAGCCAACAGAGTTACATCATTGTGTCTTTAACTAAAGAAAATCTAATCCAAAATGCTAGCTAATGAAAAAAAATGGTAGTCGTCTAACTTATTTCGGTAATTCCAAAATAAATGTGACCAGGTGAGTAAAGAGATATCGGTCGAGCAAGGCTCGCTTAAGAACCACTAATCTCAAAACCTTCCTGGACATCACACTTACTTTGGGTGAGCCTACTTTGAAGAAAGACTAAGCCATTGGCATTTACTACAAAGTATATGGCAATTGCCTATTACGTCTCTTGGAAAAATAAAGACTTAAACAGAATTAGCAATCTATTGATCCCAGCCAAATTTGTAGTCTTCGAACCTTCACTCTAGATCATCTTCTTGATCTTCTTGTTCCATATAGTGAGCTTCTCTTGCTTCACAATATGCTTTGTAGGCGATGACAAGTTCTTCATGAGCTCTACAAATATGTGCCCAATGATCAAACACTCCACATCGAGAACATACATCTATTTGCTCAAACTCCAATGATTGAGGCGCTTTGAAAGCGTCATTTAGATGGCTCTTAGTGTTGGTGGTTCCACCAACATGGCCAGAGGGTTGCCTGCCTCTCTCTTTCCACGTTGACCTCTTCGGTTCCATGTTCTCCTATTTTGGCGTTTACCTTCCCTACTAGAGCGATTATATGGACCATGGACCAGAACGTCCAACTGTATCCCTAAGATTAGGGTTCTGCTCTTGGCGCCTGACTTGATTCATAAACTCTCGCAAGCATACGAATCGTTGTCAAGTAAGGAAAGTATTTGAACTTTGATTATCGTACCTCGGGGATTAGGCATTGGACCTAACTGAGGTAATTGGCGCTAGAGTAATTTAAAAGCATACAATGAAAAATAAAAATAAAATAAAGTAAAATAATATTCACAAGGCACCAAGCCTCGGCAATGCTCGACTTAGCTCACACTAAGCCTAATCAAAGCCACTAACTTGTAGCCCAAATGAGTTATGCATAATGGAAGGTAGAATTTTGTTTGGGAGTTTTGAATTGGAAATTAACTAAATTAAATGCAAACTAAAATAAAAGCAAACAACTAATTATCAAGCAAGATATTAAAATTCGGATTTCAAATGTGATTTACACTAACTGTCTTGTAGATATCGATGCCAATTTCACAAATGCATGCATTTCCTATATGTGTCAAGTCCCGTATCTAGTACCGGTCAAGGCTACCAAACCAATTATCCTTTCGGTGTATCAATTATGCCGGTTAGGGCCACAATCAACTCTCTAACTTAGGCATTACGCCGGTTAAGGCCGCAATATCTAAAATTATACCCCTAGAGTGCAAGATAATAGAGACCCAAGCAAACTTAGCTACAATTAAGATAGCTAATGGTCACCACACTTAAATCCTAGATGCAACAAGACCAATAAGTTGTCAATTTATCAATCTACTCATCATAATTGCCTACAACATAATTTCAAAGGGTAGCAAAGCCTAGAAACATGCTTCTAAGGACCAATAAATTCGGATCTAAAGCATACACAATGGAAATTGCATTTATTAAAAGTAAAGCATCAATTTTTATACAAGATAAGTTAGGGCTTCACAACTCTAACTCCCAAAATTGAACTACTCACAACCCATACAAGAATCCATCAACAAAAGTATATAAAAATTATGAAATAGATAATAAGGAAGAGAGGGGGAGAGTTAGCTTGGTCACTTCTAGCTATGAGCTAGTGTGAATCAAGCAATTTCTTCACCTAACTACCCAAATTAAGGTGTGGTACTCTTGATGATAATTCCCTTGAGGCCTTGAGTGTCCAATCCCAAAAGATTGAAATTAAAAAATGAAGAAGGGAAGAGGAGAGAGTGTGAGGTGATGGGTGAGAGAAAATGGTAAGAGATTTAAAAATGGAGGAGAGAGGGAGATGGAGGTGGGTTCGTCACTGTTGGAGAAGAGAGAGGATTGGGAATGGGGTGTGCGGCGCTGCTCTAGGGTGAGTGTTGTCCCCTCCTCTCTGAAAGGATGATCAGATTTATATCTAGGAGAAGAAGATAAGCTGGTCACATGGTCATGGTTTCGCTGGCAATGAAAATGAAGAATTGGCATGATGACCACGTGTCAAGTGGTTAATGAATCAATGATAATTAATGTATACATTTGTGTGCTGCACGTGGGCAAGTTGGTAATCAATTAAGCTTATTGGTTAATTAACCAATAAAGCTTAATTACTTAATTAAGATATTCACCATCTTGTCTATTAGTCGAAAATTCTGATTTTCACCATTTTGCATCGTTTTTGTGTCGGTTTTCACGACTCCGCTTGTTTCCTACAAAATAAATAAAAATAGATTAATTACATAATAATTGACTTAAAGATTAGCTTAATTCTAATATTTAGACTGTAATTACGCGCATACAAATGCGTGTAATCAGTGCCCTCTCTTTGGGGCGCGACTATAATTGGTTTCCGGAATATGCTCTATTCCCACAGATCTGGAATTATAGTTCTTCACAAGGATGTTGTCATGCTTTTTAGCGGCATTCATAGCTCCAATGAGCATGAAACCTTGTGATTCGTCTTGCAATAACATCGATTTGATAGTTCTTAGCAACCATCAATGCAGAGATGGGGAAGGTAGAGAGAGTCTTCTCAATCAACATCGCATTTGTGATCTTTTTACCACAGAATTCTATTAAGGATTTAATGCGAAGTGCTTCCGAGTTGTAGTCAAGAACTGACTTGAAATCACAAAAGTGGAGGCTATGCCATCTTACTTCTAGGTCAGGAAGCAGGGAGTCACGAACGTTGCCAAATCTTTCTTCAAGTGAGACCTACAGCCTTCTGGGGTCTTCTTCATTCATGCACTCGTACTGGAGTGAATCATCCATATGACGAGTCATTAGGATGATGGCTTTCGCCTTATTTGCCTTTAAGGCTGCTCTATTTGTTTCCAAAACTTGAGCTTGCTCAACAGTTAGCACGTCCTAGCCAGGCTCTAGAATCGTATCCAGGATTCCATTGGTCTGTGGTTGCTGGCGGATATCAGGAAACCACCTATGATATTCAGAGCCAGTTGTTCCTAATAGAGCAAAGTCCAATTTGTTCAGGTTACTCATCCTGAAAGAGAACAATAAAAAGGGTTAGTTTCGGAGCGTAAAAGGCTACCACGAAAACATATAAAATTCCTGAGCGTAATCGCTTCCAGGAAATTAAGAATTTCTTAGCATAATCTCTTCCAAGAAATTAAATTCCAAGAGGTATTGGATTAGATCGAAACAATGACGTAAGTGGTCGATCATAAATTCTCTACAAACTCTAAGTTTGGAGATCTCAACAAGCTCTAATCTTGGAGTGAGCACAAACCCCCACAGTTCGGCTTAATTTGGTCTCCCCTATGATGGAGAAAGGGGGGTAGAAGAAGGGAGGCTGCAAGTCCCCGATAAAAAGAAGAGAAATTGAATTTAAAAACTCTAAAAAAAGGGGAACTTTTATAAAAAAAAAATACCTCTAAATGGATCGCTAGAAAATTTGGCTTGAAAAAGTCCCCGGAAAGTGGCCAAAAAATCACCGGAAAGTGGTCAGAAAAGTTATCGGAAAAGTGGCCGGAAGTCGCCTGAAAAAGGTTGACCGATGGTTGACCGGTTTGCTGACGTGGTAGTCTGGTGCTAGCGTGGCAGGATGACTGGATGCCTGCGTGGACGCTGATGTGGCAGGCTGCTTCTCGTTTTTGGGCCTGCTTCTTTGCTTCTGGGCCTGAGTCTTTGCTTTCTTCTAGGCCGAGGCTGGTCGTGGGTCCGACTGTGGGCTGCTGCACGTGGGTCTGGCCCCTTACTTCTGGGCTTGGGCTGGATTGGGCTCGGAACAAAATGGGGGCTCTAAATAGGAAGGGTTGCTGACGATTTAGGGTGCAGGTGCTTTAGGCAGGCGGTTCGGGTATTTCTAGGTCGGTTCTGATGATGATTTTTCCCGTTCCCGGAATCTGGGGACGAGATGCAGTTTCTAACAAAAGGTGGCATTGATGGGTGGACGAGAAGATGGCGAACCAGGCAGGAGATCTTCAGATTCTTCTTGGGAGGCTGGTTTGGTCACTTCCTACAGCCGGTTTAGGTCGATTCCGACCGGTTCTGGGGGCAGCGCCACTTGTTCTGGGCTCCTGGAGGTAAGCGCTTCAAGGTGGGCGGCGAAGGTTTCTGGGATTTGAAGGCTACAAATTTAGGGTTTCAAGAGTAGAACTTCGTGCTGATAACATGTTTTAGAGAAACAAAATTGAGAGTAAATTGCTGTGTTTTCTCATTGATAATATGGGTCTCTTTATATAGAGGATTACAATACAGAGAGTCTGAATCATACAAGTAAAGATAATCTCTAGATTCTTCTAATTAAACCCTATTACCACTAGGTCAAGTAACCTAGAGTTTGGGTCAAACACAAATTAGGGTTTTATTTGAACATAATCTAATTAATTAATTAATTAAAAAAAAAGGACTCTTCATCCGAGGTGGTACAAAAACAAAGAAAAACAATATCAAACATCAAATGGAGGGTGGTACTAGCAACTTCTTTAAGGTATGGCGCTCTGTATTTTTCTGTCTATGTTATTGCAATGCCATTGGCAAATTAGTTCGTAAGGCAGTGTTTGGGTAGGGGATTTTGAGGTGGGAGATGACAATTAACAGGGATTTTAGAATCCCACGTGATTAGTGCCCTGTTTGGCAAAGAAACAGGAAGGAATTTGAAAGAACCGGGACTTTACGGAGGATATATATATTAAGGCAAATCCCTCCTCTAAGTTACACCTGAAGAGGCGTAACTTTGAAATTCCCAAGAACGACCACAACGCGTCGATTTCTCGTGATTTCTTCTAGTTCCATCGCTGATCTCCAGGTTTCTCCCACACATTGGGCTTTTGTTTCTCGTTGTAATCTAGGTTTCATAGTTTAGTTTTTGGGATTTTGGACTTCCAATTTGGGTGATTCAATTATGTGTTATTATTCTTGATAATTCTTCATTTGCTTCTGCGGTTTCTTCATCAAATTTGATGTGATTGGCCTGCTAGCTTGCATTCGTTCAATTTGAGAGATGTTGATTGTTTGCCGGTGTTTTGATTTTTGGGTTTCATACATGTCGAGTAAACAAGAAGCTTATGGCACGTTTACTTACTTGGAATGGAAAATAATCATGAATCGGAGACAAGTGGAATGGGAGAAGAAAGGAATCGGTATTGATTCCGGATGAATGATTCCTAAACCCATCTCCCCCCTTCGTAATCGAATTCCTGAGTATTCAGGAATCGTTTCCTGATAAATAGGTGGGACCTACACCAATTCCGATTCCTGAATACTCAGGAATTCGATTACGAAGGGGGGAGATGGGTTTAGGAATCATTCATCCGGAATCAATACCGATTCCTTTCTTCTCCCATTCCACTTGTCTCTGATTCATGATTATTTTCCATTCCAAGTAAGTAAACGTGCCCTTAGTGTTTGTTTCTTTCTCAATGTGAGATATCTACATTTCAAATGGAAGTTAACCCAATTGAAATATTCATAAGTTTAACCCCAGAATCATCTAGATAGGCCATAAAGTCTGCATTTGAATATTTTTGGTGGGATTGGATATGGTTTCTTTTGCTCCTTTTTTGCTAGTTTCTGAATTGAAATCAGGGATTACAAATGTGTGAATTGGAATTCAAAATTTGTGAATTGTGAATAAGTGTACGATGAAGTTGACTACAAAATCATTATTTCTAAAAATCGTCTTTAAAAAAAAAATTTGAGCTACTAGATTTAATTATCATGTATTGATCTGGTTCGCTGAAACTCTTTATTTATTGCAGCACAAAGACTTATAAGTTTAAGATTGTGGTCATCTCTGTGTTTTTATATAGGATTTGGTTGCAGCTGGTGTTTGTGGGGCAATTGGGCACCTGTCCAAGCTTTTAACTGTTGTAATTCTATATGACAAAGAGTTTGATTTAATGGCAACCCTTCAAGCTGGAGGATTAGATGGTTCCAGGCTCAAATTATAAAAACACGTTAAGGAGATGCCACTAATGCTAGATTATGCTTGAGACTATTCTCAAGAGTGTTATCACTGATGAGTTTTCTGTTGGTGTATGTTACTATGTGAGTACTATACTTTGTGTGCATATATTCCGATATAGACAAATGCCATTAACATGTTAATATCAGTAATATGAAATTTAGTTTCATTTTGCTTAGTTATACTAGACCAATATTAACAGAAAAATCATGTTCTGCATACTCGCACTTTCACAGAACTGAATATTTTCATTACTTTTCATTCACAGTCAGACATTATTCTGAGGAAATACACTCCATTAGTCTTGATCGATCTATGTTGCCCACACCAATCGGCATTCCATATCGATGATGGTTGGTAGGTTAGGGAATGATTCTTTCATGTAGTTAATATCTAGTGTCTTGAATTATTTTCAGAAGAGTCACAGCTAAAAAGAGCTATTCTTTTCACTTTATAGGATGGGTGATGCCATTACATCTAGCTATTTAAGGCCAAAGAACAGATGTAGTGAGGCTTTTGTTGATTAAACGATTGATGTTGCTGGAATGTGGTGTGTAATCTTCAGCATGATTGCATATGCTTCCCCTCTTTCAGCTATGGGTAAGAATTTTAAGACTACTTACGAAATGAGACTTGGCAAACCCCTCTACTTACTCTAGGATTGGCTATGGTAATGAGACTTGCATCCCACTATCAAATTAGTCAACTTGTTCCTTTGATTTGTTTTTGTTCTTATGCCTACAGTAGCAATTGAATGAACTTGGTATAATTTGAATTTGATTATAGCAATAAAGATACGGTTT
The DNA here is from genome assembly GCA_002564525.1 of Rosa multiflora. NCBI lineage: Eukaryota > Viridiplantae > Streptophyta > Magnoliopsida > Rosales > Rosaceae > Rosa > Rosa multiflora. The sequence goes on along the minus strand of BDJD01002879.1, from coordinate 219,587 downwards.
ATTTGATATGCTAATTGTTGACTGGGTTATGTAGAAGGTATACGCATTACATCTTAGATTGGTCTGTACCCTTTTCCCTACTATGTACTAATGCTAGCTTCAATTATGTATTGGGAATACTAGTAATGATATTTTAGATTCATCTATATGCATTCAAATTTTCATAATGAAAATCAATGAAGATAATGTTTTCAACTCATAAATTTTTTTAATTTTCTATGATTGTTTGCTTTTCATTATTCTCATTATGTTTATGTTAAAATGCTAGATTTTTGAATCGGCCATGGAAAGCAACCACATTCACGATCTTGTAAGTTGCCGGCCCAAATTAAAACTGAAGAAATCTCAAAAAGAAACGAGCCGAGGACCTCAATCGAGGTTCAAAAGATCTAAGGATCAAAGGTTGCAGGACGAGTACATGACATACCCTTCAAGCTTGGAATGGAGAGAAACTGAGAATTTTGCATGCTAGATCGCCAACAAAAGACCGTGTGGGCACGACACCAATTTTGTCGTAGTTGCATTTTTCAAATTTCTATTGTTTTTCTTTGTTTTTCATTTAATCGAAGTTTTGGAATCAATATTTCATTCATTGCTCCCTTTATTATTTATTGGTGAGCCAAAAAATTTTTTTAACATAACTTAGTTAAAAAAATAAAAGTAATTATATTGCAGTAATTCAGTAGCAAAATAGAAAATAACATTGACACTGTTTAAGGATATCTCTATTTGTGTTTGGCCCAAACTCTAGGTTACTTGACCTAGTGGTAATAGGGTTGACTTAGAAGGATCTAGATTCCTATTCAATGTACGATTACTTTCCTTGTATGATTGAGATTCTATACATTGTAATCCTCTATATAAAGAGGCCCCTATTATCAATGAGAATACACAGCAAATTTCTCTCAATTTCTGATTCCCTAAAATACGTTATCAGCATGAAACCCTAGCCCTGAAACAAATATCCAAACCCTGATTCAAGAAGCTAAAAACCTTGAACCCTTTTCTGGCTCCACCTCACATATTGAAGAACTCGATCCCAGTAGTCCAGAACCGGCGGCCCCACCCCAAGAACCGGCCGGAAACTTACCAAACCAGCCACCGGAAGCTCCATACAACTCGCAGCAAATATTCCACCGGTTCACCATCTTCCAGACCTCCAATTTCCACCAAAATTTGGTAGCAGAAGCCCATTGATCTGAAGTTTCAGGAACTGGAAGAAAAAGTACAAAATCGGCCTAAAAAGGCATGAACCGGCCACCTGAGCTGCTGCATCTTGAAGCTACAGAAAAGAAGAAGAGAAAAAAAAAAAAAAAAAAAGGTAGAGAGCAAAAGAAGCCCAGAAACCCAAGCCCACTGACGCAGACCCCACCGCCACATCAACACCCTGGCCCACTGCCACATCAGCAAACAGGGACCCACTGACACATCAGCAGGTCAACAGTCAACGGTCAACTCTCGTCAACAACTTCCAGCTACTTTTCCGGCCGATTTCCGGCCACTTTTCTGGGGATTTTTTCGTACCAATTTTTCAGGCCAAATTTTCCGGCGACCTATTTCGAGGTATTTTTTATTAAATGTTCCCGTTTTTAGAGTTTTTAAATTCAATTTCTCTTCTTTTTCGGGGACTTGCAACCTCCCTTCTTCTACTCCCCTTTCTTCTTCATAGGGGAGACCAAAAGCTGAACTGTGGGGGTTTGTGCTCACTCCAAGCTTGGAGCTTGTAGAGTCCTCCAAACTTAGAGTTTGTTGAGAAGAAAATAATCGACCACATACATCGTTGTTTCGATCTAATCCAAAACCCCTCTTGGAATCGGATTTTCTTGGAAGCGACTACGCTCAGAAAATCCCTCATTTCTTGGAAGCGAATGTGCTCAGAAATTATTATTGTTTTCGTGGTAGCCTTTTATGCTCCGAAACTAACCTAATCTTGTGTTATTTTTCAGGATGAGTTACCTGAACAAGTTGAACTTTGTTCCACTAGAGAGAACTGGCGCAGGATACCATAGATGGGTCCGAGATGTGCGCCAACATCTTAGGGCTGATGGACTTCTGGAAACCATCCAAGAGCCTAGTCAGAATGTGCTTTCTATAGAGCAAGATCGTGCTTTCGAAGGAAATAAAGCTAACGCCATAATTCTCATGACAAGGTACATGAATGACGCTCTCCAAAATGAATACCTCAATGAGGAAGACGCAAGAAAGCTATGGGTCAAACTTCAACAGCGATTTGGCAACGTTCGTGACTCCCTGCTTCCTGATTTAGAAGTGCGATGGAATAGCCTCCGCTTTTTTGATTTCAAGTCTGTGCTTGATTATAACTCGGAATCTCTTCGCATCAAGTCTCTGATGGAGTTTTATGGCCAAGCCATAACTGATACGATGTTGATCGAGAAGACTCTCTCTACCTTCCCCGTCTCTGCACTGATGATTTCAAAGAATTATCGGATTGATGTAAATGCAGGACGTATCACAAGGTTTCATGAGCTCATTAGCGTCATGAACGTAGCTGAAAAGCAGGACAATATTCTTATGAAGAACTATAATGCTAGACCCGTGGGAACTAAGCCTATTCCGGAGTCTAACTATAGTCGCGCCCCCAATAGAGGACTCAAGGAGCGAAACCCTAACAGTAGGGACAATTCTGGACATTCTGGTCCATATGTTGGCCCTAAAGAGGAAGGAAATCTCTAAGAGAGGCGTGCACGGAACCGTGGAGGTCAACGTGTGAAGAGAGAGAGAGGCGGAGCCTCCGACCATGGTGGTAACGCCACCAAGAGCATAGGTCGTCCAAATCACGCCCCAATGGCGCCTTGATCAAGGGAACCTGACCATAAGGACGTTTGTTTTCGATATGGATCAACTGAACATTGGGCCAAAGCATGTACAGCACCCCAGAATGTTGCAAACGCATACAAGACGTATCGTGAAGCAAGGGAAGCAAATTACATGGAACAAGAAGATCAAGATGGCGATCTCGATCTAAGGGTGGAAGACTACAAGGATCAAGAGACAGAAACTGGCAATTTTGATTAAGTCTTTTTATTTTCTAAGAGATGTAGGCAATTGCCATATTACTTTTGTAGTAGATGCCAATGATATTAGTCTTTCTTCAAAGTAGGAGTACTTAATGTAAGTGTGATGTCTAGGAAGGTTTTGAGATAAGTGGTACTTATGCGAGTTTTGCTCCACCGACATCTCTCTACTCACCTGGTCACATTTACATTGGAAATACTGAAAGAAGTTAGACGACTACCATTGTTTTGCATTAACTAGTTTATTGGATTAGATTTTCTTTGATTAAAGAAACAATGATGTACTCTGTTAGCTTATGAATAAAATTTCGAGTTCTTTATGACTCCATTATGATTCTGAGCATATGACTTTTGTGACTACGATGGTTGGGCCATCAGTATTAATTCAACGATATGGAATAGCCCAAGTTCCACTTGCCAAATGGCACCTTGATTACAGCTATCACAGAAACTCTCTACGCTCTTAGGGCAAATCGTACCCTATGAATAGCCAACGAATTCCATGCGAAAATGCATGTAGAGAACGGAAATAAGTTCCTTTGCAATACCTTTAATGATTGCGAACAAAGACGCATCTTAGAGAAGTTTATGTGTCTCTGTAGTAGACTCTATGTCACTATTCGAGCTATTAATCCAATAAAAGTAATGAGAGAAGATCTCTTGGATTTAGACACATATTGGCTTTGTCACGACAGGATAGATCATCCTAGTCATGATATGATGATCCTTCTACCAAAGACTTCACATGGACATTCTTTCTCTCGAGAGAAATGAAGCATGAATCAAAAGTTGATTCATGGACTAAGTGTGACCGACGCTGCTGCCTAGGGCACTGCCTCCGTCCACCACCAGCCTAGGGCTGGCGTAGTCCCTATCCATGATGCCATGGATGGCGTCCACCATTGTGATGGTGCCCTAGGTGATGCTGCTATCACCAACTTGCTTCGAATAACGTTTAAGACACTCAGGCCCAACCAAAATTCTCATTGGTTGATTCTAAAGCCTCTCGCTCGTTTTACAAAGCCCATTCCATAGGGAAATTAGGACTGAGACCATCCTATGCAAAGGATATGACAATACTCATTATGTTCTTACATAGAATCCATGGGGATTCTGTGGATTGATTCAACCAACTTGCGGACGCTTAAATATTTCATGATGTTGGTTAACACGCAAACATGCCAGTCACGTGTTGTGCCATTGTTCACCTATAAATGCTGCTTATGCTACATTCCTAGCACATATCATATCACAATGGGCTCACTCCCCAGATCATCCTATTCAGTCAATTGGATTTGATTATGTTAAAGAGTTTACATCGAAAGATTTTTTATGGATATTGCAATGGGACTGATGTTGGACATCACATTCCCATGTACACCCAAATGGTCTTGCGAAAATGACTACGATCGTAGTCCGGACATTGGTAATGCGCACCAATCTCCTTATATCCGCTTGGGGTGATGCAATATGGCATGCAGCTATGCTAATTCGTCTGAGACCCACCGCCACTCAATGTACCTCTGCGTTACAGCTAGTGACTGGGTACAAGTATCGTACTTACGCATATTTGAGTGAGCCATTTATGTGCCAATTGAGCGGCCATAGCGCTCTATGATGGGTCCTTACAAACGAATGGGCAACTACGTTGGATTTGAGACTCCAACAATCGTCCGCCACTTAATGCCCTTGCAAGGCGATCTCATTACCGCTTGATTTGCAGGTTGTCACTTTGATGAGACAGTCTTCCAGTCGTTAGGGAGAGATAAGAACACGGATGTTCAACAGGAACGACAGGAATTTTCGTGGTCTGTCCCCACTATGTCTCATCCCGATCCCTACTAAAGTGACGAGATCACACAAATATGCTGCAAACATGCCTGCAAGGAAGGACGTCCCTACGAGAGGACGTAGCGCCACCCTACACGGAGGTAGGCATGGCGCCAAAGCCAAAGAGAGTGGCACTCTAGCGTTACAGGCCATGGCCCCAGCTAGAATGCGTAGGAGGCCTGTGGGTTCGAAGGATTCTTTGGCACAAACCAATCCTTGGATCATCAACACTCAAAATCCGTCTCATGAGTATCTTCCGGGTTATGGTTATCGTTGGGGGACGCCTCACGTCAGAACCTATTCCTGAGAATATAGAGCTCTTTGAAAATTACACTAGTGTTCATGAGACATAGGATAGAAACTCCATTATAATTGATGATGTAGTTGCTTATTTCGTTGCATAGGAGTTTGTTGAGTCAGATGATATCGAACCACCCTCCGTTGATGAATGAATGTCAACGTAGAGAAATTTGGCCTAAATGGAAAGATGCGATCCATGTTAAGATGGATTCTCTAACGAAGAGGAAGGTTTTCAAGGTAGAGATGCCAACACCTCCTAACATAAAACGTGTTGACTAATGGGTCTTCGTTAGAAAGCGTAGTGAGAAAAAGAGATGGTAATCTCGCCTTATGGCGCAAGGCTTCTCATAAAACACCTTGAAATCGACTATGATGAGACAGATCTCTTGTATTGGATGTCATTGCACTCCACTACCCTATCAATTTGGTAGTTTCCGAATAACTGAACATGCAGCTTACAAATATGGTCACTACATATCTCTATAGGGATCTAGATACGGAATATACATGAAGGTTCATGGTGAACTTCATTTACCCAAGTCAAGTGGCTCTAGACCATGGAGCGCGTTTACAAAGAGGTTGAAATGCTTGCTAAAATGACTACTTGATTGGGAGGGGATATGCCCACGCATTTCCATAACAAGTTTCGGATTCCATCGCGGTTCATGTTGGACATGATCTTCATTAGAAACCCTTAAAGAGTTAAGGGAAACCGCCGAACACTTGAAATCTGATTTTGAGATGAAGGATTATGGGAAAACACGATTATGTCTCAGTTTGGAACTTGAGCATCCTGTCGTTAGATGCTTAGGCATTTTGACAAGGTCAAGCCTTCAAGCACCCCCATGATCGTCTGTAGTCTTAATCCTAAAAATGATCCTCTTCGTCTAAAGGATGATAACGAAGATGAGATAGAGGCAGAAGTGTCTTACTTGAGTACAATAGGCGCATTATTGTACTTAGCTCAATGCACAATACCGGACATCTCATTTGTAGTGAACTTGTTAGCTAAGGTATAGCTTTGCGCCAACGCGACGCCATTTTGACCAGAAACACCGCCAATGCTGGCCTGAGTTCTCTATCCCCATCCCAAAACGATATAAGTGTTTTGGAAGGTTTTGCTGATGCTGGGTACCTCTCTGACCCACACAAAGGTCGCTCCCAAACTGGTTAAGTGTTCACCATGGGAAAAGACTATGATATCTTGGAGGTCTACAGAACAAACCGTCGCTATATCTTCGAACCATGCAGAGATTATTGCTCTTCACAAAGTGGTTCGTGAATGTATATGGACTGGATCCATAATTACGCATGTTCAAAGCAATTGTGGTTTGAAGTCTACCACAGATGAGCCTACGAGCATTTAGGATAATGATGCTTGTTTTGAACAAATGAGGCAAAGCTACATCAAAAGCGATAACACCAAGCATAATCAGTAACAACAGACTCTCCTCGAGATCAAAGTGAACTAGATTCAATCTGAGGACAGTAAGGCAGACTTGTTTACTAAGTTATTGCCCTAATCCACGTTTGAGAAACATGTGGCAAGAATTGGCTTGCGAAAATTATCTGAACTCCCATGATCGTAGTCATCAGGGGGAGGCAAAGACATCAGGGGGAGATATCTACATGTTTGTCTGGAATCGTGAAGTGTGTGTTGTGCTCTTTTTCCCCTTCGACCGAGGTTATTTTTGTCCCACTGGGTTTTTGTTACTCGGCAAGGTTTTTAACTAGGCAACAAGAGAAGCCCCGCGTTTGGACAACACAAGGGGGAGTGTTTAAGGATATCTCTATTTGTGTTTAGCCCAAACTCTAGGTTACTTGACCTAGTGGTAATAGGGTTGAATTAGAAGGATCTAGATTCATATTCAATGTACGATTACTTTCCTTGTATGATTGAGATTCTATACATTGTAATCTTCTATATAAAGAGGCCCCTATTATCAATGAGAAACATATACTTAAAAAAAATTAATTAATTTTGTCAAAAACAATTTTTTATATATAATCCCATAATTAAATCATTTCACTCAAAAAAATTATCCAAACAAGTCATTTGTGTATTCCACCACTTTATATCCCTTCACTTTAAGCTCCCATGACTTCATAATCCCATCACCTTGAAATTTCTTGGAAAATCTCCTACCCAAACACTGCGTAAAGGTTGCATAAGACTTCTCTGTCTGCTTCCAATTGTGTGCCTCTTTCTCTATCTTCCTATCTACATTTCCTCTATACATCTTGTAGCCATCACATCCTTTTTCATTGCTTGGCTTGCAAACTTTAAGCTGTTGCTCTTTGCTTTCGATAAAAGGACCTTTATCTTCTGAACCATCCATCACTCTTGGACGTTTTGTTGTTATTGCTTGCCTTCCTATCAAGGTCCAAAAGTCCCTCCCTCCAAATCAATTAGGCAAACCCAGAAAAATACAAAATGGAAAGAATTCATCTTCACCAAAATCACATATTGATGACCAAACTAAAGGAAACAAAATACATCAAAAGTCCCCTCTTTGGAACATATTGCATTCAAATTATGCAACTAAGGTTTTGCTTTTGGGCATTTTGTTACGTGCCTATGATTACATTAACTACATTCATCCCAATGCCTTATTACTTCTTTATTGTTTGCACATTTATCTGCTCCTTGAACACATCATAGCGGTGGTTACATAAATTTAATTTTCAATATACAAGTCACGCAAGAAATTTTTATTTCATTCTTCTAAAAAAAAAAAAAATGGTAACAATGGAATGAAAAATTGGAATAAGGTTCTAATGAATTTTTTTTTTTTGTTATACCTCACTCCAAGACTTTTGGGGCAAGCGATGGAATCTCATGGTCTCAAGTATTCTACGCCCAACAGTATACGAACCCACCCTTAACATTTCCAAACATGTCGTTGGGCCGAATGCCGATAACGGGTGAAGTTACATGCTTCTTCATGCTCCACGGGATCTGCCTAGCGGTTGAGATCTTTTTCAAGAAGGCACTAACAAATAGGTGGCAACTTCCGATGTTGATCTCTTGATTTATGACCATTGTATTCGTGATATCGACGTCCGTGTGGCTGTTTCTTCCGCAATTTCTTCGGATTGGGTTTGATGTTAGGGGCGTTCGAGGAGTAAGCTGCATTGGGAGCATTTTTTAAGAATCTCATGAACTTGACTGTTTTTAGGGCTACCTATGGGGCTGATGGACAATGACTGACTTACTATTTTGGCATCAGGAAGTTGCAGTCGCAAACTTCCCTTAATCCCTTCTTATCTCTTAGGCCACTTAACCTCAACTTTTAGGAGGTAATTGATTAACCACATTTAGAAGCGAGTAGAGAAAATGTAATTTGAACACACCAAGATGCTTTGCGTATCTAATTGGGAAAAGCACTCAGTTTTCGTCAAGGTATATTTTTATACATTGTATTCCTAAATTGAGGGCTTGACTTTCCCATCCTTGGTTTGAAATGTGGATTTTTCCCCTCTTTTATGGTCTTTTTTTTTCTTTTCTCTTTAGTTTAAAAAGTCATTTAAGCAAGTTACGTTCATAGCTTTTAACATATATAGTTATACACCCTGGACAACATTTAAAAACACTAATAAATCAATAATTCTAAATTTTGTACAGATAATGACACTACGCTAAAAAAAAACCCTCTCATACATTCACACGCAACATATAAGTGGTTATGTTCAGTTGCATGCATTTTCAATTGGTCTTTTCTATTGTTTTTTATTTTTATAATGATGTCCTACTTGATTCTCAAAACTTTTGCAGCACTTATATATGTAGAAAATTGCGTAAATATGGTATTTTATAGGTGAGTTACTACTTATCTGATATAGCGAAACAATAGTTATACAAGAGTTTGGTATAGTATATAGCAGTCATAATTAATGGTTGCATGCAGCTATTATACGGTATTGATCAATGTATAATTGCAATCATATGGTACTATTAGATGTAGTAGCAGGTATATTGTATTGTTTCATACAATATACGGTATTTTTAGGTTCAATATGTGCGGTATTGGTCGGTGAAGTAGCATGGCGTGATAATTTTTGGTGAAGTATTATTGTGCCTTATTGAACTAGAGCATCCAATGTAGTGCTCGGGTCAATAGCACGTATGAGGGATTACTCGATGCAGTAGCACATAAAACAAGTTATTCGATCGGTACACTAGCATATCCAATGTAGTGCTCGGTGCAATAGCATTGCGTGGTATTTTTTGGCGAAGTATTACTTGTGCCTCATTGAACTGTTGCATCCAATGAAGTGCTTAGTTCAGCAGCACGTATCAGGGATTACTCGATGCCGTAGCACATGGAAGGAGTTATTTGGTACACTAGCACTTACAGACGAGATATTGTCGACACTGCAAGTAAGATAATGTAGTATTCAAATAATAATTTTTATTTATTTATTTATTTATGTTTCATCCTACCACAAAATGAATTGGAGTGCCAAATCTAGCATACGCCAAAATGAATTAAAAAAATAATTGAAAACATAAAATATTTGATTTATCTACAATATGTACATATATACCAACTTTGGTATCAAGTATAAAACTATAAATGATACATGCACAAGGATTGGGTTACCATCTAGGACACCCAGCGACTGTGGCAAGACCACGTCTGAAGTAAGGGCTATACCACAAAGACAGTACCTTAGGCTTAGTTTGGGATTGTTTCTTGAGGTGCTTTTGGGGCTGCTTCTGCTTTTGGGTCAAGAATATAGTGTTTGGTAAAATCTGCAATAGCTGCTTTGGGACATAAGCGCTTCTCCTCACAGCTGAATTTGAGAAGCTACAATTTGTAGCTTTTGAAAAACGGCTTTGGGAAAACACGGAGCATCAACAGTAAACAGTTTAATGAAATTTATCTAACTGTCAATTCTGTCCTCCTCCTTTTCAGAAAATTACATTGAAACAGATGGGGCTTTTCTCTATCGCGAGGCAGACGTCTCATTCCGCGTCTCCTCCTCCTCCTCCTCCTTCTTCTTCTTCTTCTTCGGTGTTTGGACTCTCAGATCGCCTTCTTCCTAAACTCGTCGCGACCTCCTTCAATTCGTGGATTGTCACCGCCTTCCTCTACGCCTTCTTCTTCAGCTTGTCGTGGATTGTCGCCGCCTTCCTCTGCGTCATCTTCTTCAGGTCGTCGTGGATCCTCGTCGGGCCTTCCCCTGCGCCTTCTTCTTCAGCTCGTCGCTGGTGATCTCCTTCAATTCGTGGATTCTCGTCACTGAAAGGTTCAGCTTGCTCTCTTTACCTTACTCTTTCAGATTCAATTTTTTTTTTATTCGTACTCATGGCATTTTTTTTTTCTTTCTGGAATCAAATCTATGGTGTATTCATTGACTTGGGTTTGGTTCAAAACATTTAGGGATCAGATATCAAAGGTTGGCCTTCTTTTGATTCAAAAGAAAAACAGCTTGTCTTAGTGGAAATCTCTTTGATTAATTAGGCTATGGAATTCTGAACAGGATGTGGTCACAAATCACAATAATGAGTTTTATAGATTGCTTTTTAAGGTTGATTTTACACTATTGATCATCATAGGAGACAAACCCTTTATTCTTTGCTGAAATCACTTATATTAGGTTGTTTATTTTCTTATTCGAAATTGAGGTAGATATATATTCTTTATGCTTAAACCGCATCCTGCAAACTGTGTGAGGGTATGCTTTCTTGCCAGAATGTCCACTCTTGCCTCATATTGTAATCTAATTGCAGCAGTTTTCAGGTTATTCATGATATGAAAGACGAAGGCAGGGATTGAGATCGATGAAAAAGAATGATTGGAGTCGGGAAGATGAAGCAGTACTCTAACATCCTTGATAGGCCTCTCAGCAACGGAAAACAATAGGTCCTCTCTCTCTCTCTCTCTCTCTCTCTCTCATGCATCAAATTACTCAACCCTGAACTAAATGGGTGTGGTTTAATGGATCTCTGTGTATTGGGTAATCGATTTAAGGGGAAAGATCGAAACTTTGTACTGAATTGACCTTCATTTGAGTGATGAGGACCTGGGATTTTATGCTTTTATTGAATTTTACGGTGATTGAGATTTTGGCTGTTTGATGATTTTGGGATTTGATGGTTGTTTCAGGTCAGTTTGAGTGCATTTGAGTTCTTGTTTTTGGAGCTTGTGCAGTACAATCAGACATAGGTTGACAACATTGTCAAGCTAGAATGAAGGTGATTCACATTCTTGGTATTTTGGTTCATTTGTTACGTGCTCATGTACATTCAAATTTTGTTATATTAAGGGTTCTATTAGATTGAAGAATGTAGTGGCCATGTGAAAGCTCGGGAAATTTCTTCACTAGTATCATATATGAAAAGTACTTGTTATTGTTTGAAATTTGGAACTGATTTTCTCTTGCCTGATGACGGCTTGCATATGTCAGGAGCATACCTGATATTAACACTGAAATAAATGCAATAGTTTCTAACACTCTGCAGTACAATTTCTTTGCCAAAATTTTAACATTGATGATGTCCTTTTCCAGTTATACAGAGAATCTATTTCCTATGAGTTTATAGGTTTCCAAGATGACCAAGTCGATTGTTTTTCTCTTAGGAGTTGGGACAAGTAGGTAGAAAAAACATTTTTACATAATGAAATAGGAAGGTCCTGTTACTCACATATATGTAATTCGTGTGAATGCAGGTATGACATCAATGAAAGCATAAATGAGATGGAGAAGCAAACTTTGGTGACAGGTTTAGTATTTCACCCTCATAGGATCGTAAGATTGGATTAGGAATCAAAGATATAAAGGTGTGTTATTTGCAAAATTGGATTTGTTGTTCCAAGTATTCTGACGTCATATCTTATTCTTTTAATTAATAGATAGGGAGTTTATCTCTTGGAAAATGGTTAATGGTTCTCCTTGGGTACATTTATATATTACTTGATGCAGGCTATGCTCTTGGGGCTCAGGTCTGGAGCTTTTTGGTGCATGCAAATTAGGTAGCTGACTCACTTGAGAAAGGCACTGAACATAATAAAGACGGGTACATGATTAGTGAGAAGGAACTAATGCAAGGTACTACAAATGGAAGCAAGGTTGGGTTGATGTTAAGGCCACGACTGGATCAGGATCTCATAATGCAGCCTCCTTCACATGTCATCACTATGTTGCGGGATGATTTGTGTTAAACTTGAAGTTTTAGGAGCATGTACCTAGTTTCTGATTTGTTTCCTTGTTTTGCTAGGCGTGTTGGCCCCTATTGTATATAAAAATGTTACTCTAGTTGGATTATAAAGTACTGTTCTGAACTACTTTATGTATTGTTAAAAACTTATGAGAATGCATATTCTTTTCTTATTCAAGCTTCGTAAGTTTAATATAACCAAACAGAGGACTTCATCTAATTCTTAAAATCTGGCAACAAAAGGTTCGTGAAATAAAAGGCTTCTAATCATTTTCCTTTCTTTCTCCAGGGTTCTCCCAAAGCATAGACTGTAAATAAAGAAAAAGTACTTTCAAGAAAATAGAGACACAGCTCTAATTAGCACCTGCTGCTGGGATAAACCTCTAATAGCTGCAAGCAGTCCAATATCTAGAAGAACAAACTGAAACATGAAACAACATAACAATAGGTGCACATGACAGAACTGATCTACAAACTCAGAAGCAAATTACTATACTATTCCAGACCCAACTTCAACATCAATTCTGAGAACCAAAAAGCAAACACTAGCAAATCTTCTCTGCATCTCCAAAAAGTGCATCCAAAAAGTAAATGTCAGCATGTCTCCTCTGTATCTCCAAAATAACTACTGCAAAGAAAACAATGCTTAATCGTGCAGACTAGCGGCTAATCATCCTGACCACAACATGTACATGGAAAAAAAGGAACTATTAATTCTTTGAATTTTTTTTCTTCAGATTCTAGGAATAGTATAAAGAGTAGTACCTGTGACGAGATGGTCCAGGAAGACAAGAAATGGAGGTGTTAAGAAATGCAATTGCACAAAGTCTAATGAATGCATCTACTTAGCATTAGTTGCAAATTTCAAGTGACTTTAATATATTTTGTGTAATGGTTCACATTGAACTATGGTCAGAAAATTAATCCAAATATTCTAGATGAGATTTTGTGTAATAGTAAAACATAATATGCATATTGAATGGTTTAAAGTAAATATTTTATTATGTCCAACCAAGGGTACAAGAATAATACTTGAGAATAAAATTTATTTGGTATGGTTACATAATCAAAACACAAAATTATGTATTTTAGTAGCATATCTTAGCATGTATGACCATTTTGGTAATTATACTCAATCAAAGCACTTTTGCCTTGCAATTTACCAAATACCTAGAAATTGCTTTTGGACCTCACAACACTTTAAAAACAGTTTACCAAACACCTCAGCTGCTTCTTCTCACAGCAAGTTCGGAAGTGCTTCCTCTCACAGCACAGCAATCTCAAACTAAGCCTTAGTCGGATATCATCTAGGAGACACCAATGAGGCCACATCAAGAGGGGCCCTAACCTAATATATCGTATTTAGGAAGAGATACCTTCTCCCACATTGAAGATTAGGTGTTTACTAACCACAGGTCACCCTACAAAATGTCTCGTTAATCAACATTAATGGTAGGCAGTAACTCACTACTTATAATTACTCTGACAACATTAATACAAGAAATCTAACTTACACATTGGAGAAGTTTAGACCAGTCCACCCAGTCTACCTCTTCACGCTCTTGTATTACATTTAGCATGTAACAGCTAGTTCATACTCCAGTCCATTCACATCTTATCTAGCTCGAGGCAGCTATGTACTTATTCTATCAATCAACCCGCGTGGAATCGCGACATAATCTTTTAGATGAAATCTTTTTAAACCTTGAATTGATAGGTCGGATAAGGACCTCACACCCAAAGAATCTATGTTCTTCTTCTTTTGGATAATAAAGAATCTATATATGTTCTTTATTTGGTTAATTTGTTAAATTCTTGCATTCATACTGTTGGCAAAAAAAGCCTCAAAATGAAAAGAAAATTCAAAGCCCAATAAATTAACCAAGATTGGTTTGTCACTCTGTTGTAGACTTGCAGCCAGATTATAAGAATTTAAGAAATGCCAATTTGTCTCACACTGGTATAAAATGGAGTCAAAGGTCAATAACCAACAAACTGAAGATCAGTTTCTTGCACGAAATCAAATCAAATCAAATTATCAAATGCCTATTTGAAGCCAATGGTCAATAACCCAATAAACTAGTTATAGCTTTTTGTGCTTTAGATCGAATCAAATGCCTATATTGCGCTCCAAAAGCACCAGTTGATTCTTTGTGGTTAATGAGTCAACAACTCAAGTACCTTTTCATCAGTCTTCATCTTTCTTAATCCTCTTCTATTTTCTCAGATCAACAAAGAGAAATCAAGATCTGAGAAGAAATGGAAGGTGAATTTGGCAACTTCATTGAGGTATTAACTTCAATATTTGTTTGCATATTCTATTCCTACTCCCTTGGCAAAATAGTCCCCAAAGGTAAAACCAGACTCCTTTGTGTTCTCCCAGTTGTGTGTCTCTTCTTGTACCTCCCTCTTCACCTCTCCTCTGTACATCTTGGAGGTGCCACTGCTTTTTTCATTTCATGGCTTGGCAGCTTCAAGCTTCTGCTTTTCGCCTTTGACAAAGGTCCTTTGGCTTCAGACCCATCAATCTCGATTGGACGTTTCATGGCCATTGCTTGCCTCCCAATCGATATCCAAGAAAACACACCTCCAAAACCTCAAAATGCCCAAATTGAAACCAACCCATCTCCATCAAAACCTCATCTGAATGGCCAAAATGGGGAAACCCCACATCCCAGAAACACCAAAACAAAAACCCCGAATCATGTAATCAAGGGCTTCCTTTTGGCCATTCTAATAGGGGTCCTTTATTATAGCGAGCATTTCCATCCAAAGCTCATCTTAGTGCTTCATTGCCTTTACATATATCTTCTCCTAGAGTTCCTCCTAGCAATGGTAGGAGTCCTGGCTCGAGCCCTTTTGGGATTGGAACTCAAGCCCCACTTCAACGAGCCCTACCTCTCCACATCGCTACAAGACTTCTGGGGCAGAAGATGGAACCTCATGGCCACCAGTATCCTACGCCCGGCCGTATACGAACCCGTCCTCGACTTCTCCACGCGCTTCATTGGCCGAAAATGGGCTCCAATTCCTGCTGTGATGGGAAGCTTCGTAGTGTCCGGGCTCATGCACGAGCTGATTTACTACTATCAGGGGCGCGTGAAGCCCACGTGGGAGGTTACGTTGTTCTTCATTCTGCAGGGGTTGTGTTTGACATTGGAGATCGTTTTGAAGAAGGCGTTGAGGGGCAGGTTCCGGTTGCCGACTCTGGTCTCGGTGGTGTTGACAGTTGGGTTTGTGGTTGCGACTTGCTTCTGGCTCTTCTTTCCGCAGTTTCTTCGGAGCAAGGCTGACGTTAGAATGCTCGAAGAGTATGTTGCTTTTGGTGCGTACATGAAGAATGTGGCTCGAACTTTCCAAAAATCGCTGT
Organism: Rosa multiflora; assembly: GCA_002564525.1. NCBI lineage: Eukaryota > Viridiplantae > Streptophyta > Magnoliopsida > Rosales > Rosaceae > Rosa > Rosa multiflora. The sequence goes on along the minus strand of BDJD01002879.1, from coordinate 203,887 downwards.
CTAGCTCATGATCTGTTGGTTTAGTAACACAAGTTTCTTTGTTGTGAGTGACATGCTTAAGAATGTCGAACATTCCGATAACCATTGTCCAATTTGGTATTTAATTGATTCCCATTTTATGGAGTTATAAAGCAGTGGGATCGTATATTTCGTGATGAAACCATCTTGAGGCTTTCTACTAATGGGTAATTAAATGATTCTTATCAAAATCAATTTGGCAACATTCGTGCAATTTTGATTTTTCAAATCAGTAAGGTAATATTATGATCAGTGTTTTGTCCTTATTTATTATATACACGATTACAGTATCTTTCATAACTCATTTTTATTGCTATTAGTGTTCCAAATATCACAATTGAAAAACAACAATATCACATTTAACAACTACAATGAACACGGTGGGTATTAGAAAATGTTGATATCATAAAAGATTAGAGAGAACACAAAAAAAAATACCAAGAAAGAGAGATGATGAAGTATCAACCTCTTCGCATACAGATAGAAGAACTTTGACAGACTTTTTCAAATCTTTGGTTTGGTAGCTAGAAAATTATTGGAATTTGGTATGTATAGTTAACACTACAAAATTCATGATTATCCATGATTTTCTAATTCCATAAGTATGAATGATATTTTGAATACCTCTGTGCTTTCATTCTTTTTAAAAAAATCCTAATTGAATATTCCTAAACTCAGGGCCAGCCCTGAGTTTTTAGGGGCTCTAGGCGAAAAACAAAAATGGGGCTCCCCATCTTCAAATATATTCACAATTTTTTTCTCATTCTCACATATATTTGCATCAGCTGAAGTCTGTGCTTGTTTATTATTTGCGTTGAAGTAATTACTAAGAGATCCGGCTTGAAGCTTAACCAATGCATCTCTCTTTTGCTTCTCTTTTCTTTTTTGAGCACCAGAAGGATATTTCTAATTGGAGCCGTGATATTATAACCTACAAAGGACAAAAATTTAGCCCACTCAACAAAAATATGCTTCTGTACAACTTATTTTGGTTCCCCAAAAAGCTTCAAAATTTAGTATATATGACTAAAATATGAAGACTACATACCAAAGAAGGTGGATCATATATTCATGATATATGTAAAATAAGAAGAGTGCTAGGTTTGTCGTCTGTGCATACAAAAAAAAAAATTCTAGCTTGCATCACTAGTACCGATACGGCAGCACTAGTACCAGTTACCACCATTCCATTTACAATTAACAAGGAATCAAGGATGCACTTATATCATAATCAGTTATGATCAGTTCAGACGAATCAAATAAGGAAAAAAAGTAAAGAAAAACAGACCCAAAATCTTAATCATTGATTCATTGAAAAGTATTTGAATTTGCAAAGACTTACCCAACGAAATTGCTGTGTTAGACTCAAAATTCCTTCTTGCCAATTCTCAAATTTACCAAAAATTCAGAAAAATCAATAAAAAACAACAAACAGACGAAGAGCAAAAAAATCAAAATTGTAATTGCAGATGATGATGATTGTTAGCTATGATGAAATTGAGAATTTGATGATGAATTGCCTGTTAGGTTTGAGTTGTGATTGTGAGAATTTGAGATTTTGGAGAAGTTTAGATGGGGAAGAACAAGACGGCGAGTCTGGCTGAGTTGCTGCATCAAAGAAGAAGTAAAGAACGACAATATATCAATCTAATATATCCTCAGACATTTTTTTTACATATATATATATATATATATATTTTAGAATATTTTACATATATATATATATAACTTGATTTAATTTCGGGGGCCCGTGAAAGTTAGGGGCCATAGGCACAAGCCTGCAGGGCCTATACCCAGGGTTGGCCATGCCTAGACTTTGGTAGAATTCATAAAGTTCTTAAAAATCTTAATTGAATATCCTGAGACTTTCATGGACTGCTAAAAGTCTATATTGAATACACCCAGATTTTTAAATTCTATAAATTTATTTAAAAGTTCCACTAATTCCATAAATAATACACCCTTCAAATAGATCTTTTTTTTTTAAATGGCAACAATTGTATTTTTTTTTTGGGGGGTGAAATTTGCACCCCTAAAATTACAAACCACACCCCATTTTATTTTTTTAATAATATTTCATCCCAAGTCTTTTTACACTTCCCAAAACACCCTCAAAAGTCATATTTTCTTTTTCTTCTTTTTGGTATGTTCTTCCCTTTTTCTATCCTCTCTCTCTCCGACGAAATCCTCTGAGAGATTAATCTCTCTCTCTCTCTCTCTCTCTCTCTCTCCGCCTCTTACTTCCCAATCCACTCTCAGACCAACGACCTCCTCACCTTCCTCGAGTCCACTCTCGAACCTGACTCCATCTTCGCCATCGAAATCGCCAGCGACCACAAGATCTGGAAATCCTGCGGCTTCGGCATCATCCAGTTCACCACCCTAGCCCACAAAGCCAGAGCTCAGTCTCTCTCCTCCTCCGCCGACCTCGTCTTTTAAGTCCCACAACCTCCACCTCTGACACCCACGATGACATCGTCCCCCCGCCGCTTGACCCCAAGCACCGGCTCGACGACGCCGTTTTGCACTCATGGTTTGCCGTCAACGATGAGACCATGAGCGTTTTGGAGTCGTGAGAGGGCGTCCGGGCTTGGGTCATGCCCAAGAAGCGGCGGGTCGAGTTTTGGGTCCGGCGGGTCGAGTTAATCTTCTGCTTTTGAAGGGAAATTTTTCTTCTTTGTTCTTACGGTTTGCGTTTCTTGCTTAAAGTTACCAAAGTGAAGAACTTCAACCCTCTTCAACTTGTCGAGCCATTCTTGTTTCAAATCAAGATATTTAACGTTTACATTGAATACTGTCAATAGATTTTTCAATTGATCATCACCATGAAGAGTTATTGACTTACCCTCCTTAGAAACTAAACATGAATGCCTACAAGTTGATATAGAACCAAATGGCATCATTGGCCATTTGGGATCGAAGTCAAACAGCTTAGCCTCTCTAGCCAAGGAGATCAACATACGACGAATCCAAGGTGAACATAACAATTTTTCACAAGTAATTCACAGTTGGACTGACCTGGAGCTGGTTGAATCAAGTCATTTCTCAAGAGTTTTGCAAAGATGTCTTCTCCTATCTCCTCTGCCAAGCATTGCACAAATGTGAAAGGAAGAACAGACCCAAAAAGAAGAAAAACAAAATCTGACTTTTGAGGGGATTTTGGAAAGTATAAAAAGACTTGAGATGAAATATCATTAAAAAAATAAAATGGGGTGTGGTTTGCAATTTTAGGGGTGCAAATTTCCCCCCCCCCCCCCCACATTTTTTTTTAAGCTACTAAATTTCCACCTTTGTCAACTAGCGATTTGTTAGCAAATAAGCTACACCTTAATTTGGCCTCTTGATTTGTATGTCCATATATTCTAATTTGGGTTCCACAGTGGGGGTCTTAAAAGGTTAGGTAAAGTGAAGCCTTGTTTGTATGGATTGAAAATTCGAGGGAGCCGCGCACTCTTCTTTTTTCTCAATGAATGAGGGACTCTCAGCTAATCGGTGTTTCGATCACACTATGACAGTATGATATGATTATCAATTTTTCTACCAAATTCCAGTTGGGTTAGAAAACAGAAGTTATCAGCCAACTTTTTCACATTCATTCATTTGGATATGATCATTCTAGCTTCTCTAGGGACGAACTAATTTCCAGAAACAGCAAGGATTCAATGTGACCTATATAGGACAAGTTCTTATGGTGTGGCTATTAAAGGTATTTTTCTAGCTGATTGAGCAAGTCAAGTGCGCTCCCTACAATAGATAGTAGCTAGCTAACTAGTCTCATCTGAATCGGATATTTACACTGTGGGAATTGAAATGATGAAAAGAATATCTCTTTGCAATGAACAACTATACGTCTTGAGGTTTCCCCTTTATGTTGTTTCTACTTTCAACCTGGGATGTCCTCCATGCTCGGAGTTTGGAGTGCTCGGTTTATTTGGGCCCAGCCATGTGAGCAGCACGTGTCAGTTCAGTAAGAGGAAATGTAGGTGGGAAAGGCTTAGCCTATTCCCGGTTAAGAGATCGAAAGGAGGCATAAATGTTATTGCAAAGTTCATCTTCTTCATATCTTCTCTGATTACTACTGCACAAAAATATGAACAGAGCTTTAAGAATATGTTCAACAATTCAAAAGTGATTTATTCTCATTCAACTTCTTTGTTTGGGTACATACAGAATCAAAACCATTTTAAACCTTGAAACCATGTCGTCAAAGTAGAGTGCAACTGCCACTTGAACAAGAATAAAAATCATATATAGATCCCAGTGGTTGGTCACAGATCCCTCCTAAGTCCCAGCAGCAACTTTCTAGCGGCGACAATATTCCTTGACTATCCCAGTCGCGGTAGTATTGATCGACCCAGCTGAAGTCGCCTAAACACCAAATTTTTAATTGGAACCAAAAGATGACTTCGATTATACCATCATGTATAGCTTGGGGAGAGGAGAAATTTCCATACCTCACTTGTAGTCAACAACGATCGAAGCTGCTGGAAAACGCACCAAAACCGCCTATAAACCAAGAGTTTTCGAGCTCTATTTGTCATCTCTCGTCGTTGATTGACCAGACGAAAACCATGTTCATCTTCGTGCCGCTAAGGTGATTAAGATGCCGCTGGTCCGACACCGAGATACAGCCGAATAGGGGAGATACGGTCGGGGCTTCCTAGTTCGTGAAATGGGTCGATGGGACTGGTTCCTTCCAGACCGATCTATATATATATATATATATATATATATATGTAGAAAAAAAACAACGGTTAAGATCGAGCGGTGATGATTTGAATGATCCAGATCCAGCCACCAATTTTATTTTTGTTAAAAATAAATTTCAGTAATTCAAAAATTCGAAAATTCCATTAAAAAGAAAAAAGAACTTCATGAATTCAAAATTGTTGCAGAAATTTACATAAAAAACAAAAAGTAAGAACAAAAATAACAACACCAGAGAGATAAGTTGTAGGTTTCTTTCTTCTATTAAAAAAAATAAAAAGAAAAAAGATTTAAGTTGCTATAAAGAGAGTAAAAATTGACACAATTATTTTGAAAAGTCACTGCTACTTTTAACCTTTATTTTTATGGCCAGCACGAACATTTCTTTACCTTTATTGGCACTTGACAATTTGACATGCATATTGCTCACTCACAGCAGATACTATTATTTGTCATATCCAACAATCACCTTTTATTTTTCTGGTAAAGATGAAGTAGTGGAAATTACAACACTTATTGTTTAGAAAATGTACTGATCATGAACAGGATATATGGAAGAAAAGGAATTTATCAAAATCGACCATTAGATGTCATCATGAAAAAAAGAAATAATTATGGTCAAATTTCATCTATTTGATTGTTTAGATGATACAAAATCCTTATATGTCTACTAATGTAATATAACTTGTTTATTAATTATATCAAATACTATACCTTTCATGAGGAACAATGCGAAGGAAATAAACTTTATTAAAATCGACCGTAGGATGTTATCATGAAAAGAAGAAATTATTACGGTCAAAATTTCAGCCATTTTCGTCATTGTTTGGGTCTCGATCTAGTAGGTCAACCCTAAACCTTAAATACCACATAAAACTAATATGCTTATAACTGCTCACTCGTAACTTATTTTTTAGATCTGTCAGCTCTCACGCTCTCGTGGGTAGGAGTTATATCAAATAATGTAAAAATATATGGAATTGTATCTCATTAAGGGTCGGCTCCCCTTAGGGAAGTATAAGCTTTTAAAGGGTTGACCGGTTTATTTCATGTCGAAATGACGGCGGATCGAGTTAATTTTTTTACATAATACCTATGAATACACTATTGTTGATACCCAAGAAATCAATATTCATGCCCAATAGTTGATCGAGGCCCAAATACAAATATAAATGCGCAAAACTACAAATTATGGGCTTTAATAGCTTAAAGCCCATTATGCTAGAAAGAACTCTTGATCTTGCAATTCACTTTCGATTCTGCCTTATTAATTGTCATGCCACGCACGTGGGTTCAAGCCACAATCATGCTTTTGGGGCTTACAAGATTGGGTGTGGTATGAAAGGTAATGGAAGTACATGAGGCCCCACTACAAGAAGTTTGGGTATATGCAACGGGTTTATATGCAAGGAGTCAAAATTCCTTGCATTTGGTTTGATAATACCAAGAATTATACAAGTCCTTGCATTTAGCTTGGAGATAATGCCAAGAACTCATAAATTCCTTGCATTTCGTTTGTTAAATAATAAAAACATTAAAAGTCTTTGTATTTGCTTTTCATTTCCTTAATGAGTTGAGGGAAACCGCTGAACACTTGAAATCCGAGTTTGAGATTAAAGATTTTAGGAAAATATGGTTTTGCCTCGGTTTGGAACTTGAGCACCATGAAGATGGTATCCTGATTCATCAATCAGCTTATACCCAAAAGATGCTTAGGCATTTCAATACTGATAAAATTAAGCCTTTAAGCACTCCAATGGTCATCCGTAGTCTTGTTCCAAAGAATGATCTATTCCATCTAAAAGAAGACGACAAATAAGTGCTGAGAAATTTTAAATACATCACTATTATTTTCTATTTCAAATCAGATTTTATAACTAGATTAAATGACCAAAATAGACATCTATATATTAGAAGAAAACTAATAATAATAATCATATCTCCT
>BDJD01002879.1:180847-196757 GCA_002564525.1 Rosa multiflora | reverse complement strand
ATCATAGTTGTAAATTTACTAATCTTTTTACATAGATTGAAATAGAGAACATTGGAACTGAAAGAAATTTTTTTTAAAATGGAGTAAATTAGATTATGATTTTATTAGAAAACTTTAATAAATTTTAATTCTTTTATGAGTATAAATTAAATAAGAGATTTTCATTAAAAATATTTATTTTTAATTGGATATGTCATATAAGGATATTATGGGAAAGAGAAATGGATTAAATAAGTAAATTTAATAATTGAAATTAAAATGTAGGGTGTAATGAGCAAATAGAGTGAATAAAGAAAATTATAGGGTGGCAACAGCCGCACCCTTTAAAATTTCAAAATCAATGGCATTAAATGTTTTTAAAACAAATCGCTTTACTCCCACTTTTAGTTTTTTTTTTCTTTTCTAAAAGTTATGATTAGTCAATTTATTATCTAATATAAAAAATCACAGGTATAAAACTTTGTAATTGTTAATTGTTTGACCATCCAATGACAATTTCGTAGTTCTGCCATTGTGGAGAAACTACTGATACATTCTTGGTTGAATGTTCGACTCAAAATTTTATACTTGATCAATATGGTGTTTGGGGGATGAGAACTTAAATAATACAAAACCTATTTCTAAGATCTATTTGAAGGGAACAATAATAATTCCTTATGGTTTTCTCAATAACTAACACAAGTAATTAATATGGTCAATTATAAAATACATACTAATATGTTAATATATACTAATCAAATTAAATAGTAGCCTTAATGTAGTTAAATAATAGTGTATTTCATGGTCTTTTAGGTTAAGGATATTTTCGGTAATTTGGGTTGTGTTTTTACTAAAATATTAGAATGAGTAATTAAATGGTAGGTGTATTAAGTAAGGAGTGTGTATTAAGTAATTAGGGGTGTGTATTTAAAACTTATCATAAGTGCTAGAGGCAGAAGTGCCCTACTTAAGTGCAATAGACGCATTATTGTACTTAGAACAATGCACAAGACCAGACATCTCATTCACTGTGAACTTGTTAGCTAGATATAGCTCTGCGCCAACACGACGCCATTGGACTGGTGTTGAAGATATCTTTTCATACCTAAGTGGCATGATTGATATGGGATTGTTCTATCCCTGTAGAGAGACAATGGATTCTGACACATCATATGCTAGGGACGCCACACATAGTGGTCTGCGTTCCCTCTCCCATCTCAAAACGGTATAATTGTTTTGGAAGGTTTTACTGATGCTGGGTATCTCTCTGACCCGAACAAAGGTCGTTTCCAAACTGGTTATGTATTCACTATGGGAAAGACCGCGATATCTTGGACATCTACAAAACATACCTTAGTCGCTACTTCTTTGAACCATGCAGAGATTATTGCTCTTTACGAAGCAGCTCATGAATGTATATGGCTTCGATCTATAGTTACGCATATTCGAAGTAATTGTGGTCTGAAGTCTACCACAGATGAGCCAACAAGCATTTATGAGGATCATGCTGCTTGCATTGAACAAATGAAGCAAGACTACATCAAAAGCAATAACACCAATCACATATCGCCCAAATTCTTCTACAATCAGCAACAACAGAAGCTCCTCAAGAGCAAAGTAAATCAGGTACGATCTGAGAACAATGTGGCAGACTTATTCACCAAGTCATTGCTCAAATCCACGTTCGAGAAATATGTGGCAAGCATTGGCTTCCGAAAGTTATCTAAACTCCCATGATCGTAGTCATCAAGGGGAGGCGCAGACATTAGGGGGAGATGTCTACTTGTTCATCTCGAAACGTGAAGGGTGTGTTGCACTTTTTTTCTCCTTCGACCGAGGTTATTTTTGTCCCATAGGGTTTTTGTTACTCGGCAAAGTTTTTGACGAGGCAATGAGAGGAGCACCATGTTTGCGCGATACAAGGGGGAGTGTTCAAGTAAATCTCTATTTTATGTCTGGTCCAAACTCTATCTTACTTGAGCTAGTAGTAATAGGGTTCTAATTAGAGATAATCTTGGAGAATCTTAGAGATATCCATTCAATGTATGATTACCTTTCCTTGTACAATTCAGATTCTATGCATTGTAATCTTATATATAAAGAAGCCCCTATTATCAGTGAAAATACATAGCAATTTTCTCTCAATTTCTGTTTCTCTAAAACACTTCCTCTTTTTTACTTTTTACTTTTTGTTGATAAGTGGTTCGTGTTCCATTTTGGTGGAATGATTTGGTGTGTAGAAATGAGTGGAGTCTATGGTTTTTATAGTTGGGTGAGAGTGAACAGGAGGTGCGATCCCCCTCTATTACCAAGCACCTCCTGCCCACTGCCTACCCACTGACCTGGCATGCCTTATCGTCGTTGGATTTTCGGATGGACAACTGAGATTTAATATTAACCCCCATTCCAATCATGTAACCTCCTTCCCACCCCCTCTTGTAGCACTTAACTTCGTGCCCACCTACGTGGCGCAATGAGAATCGTTGGATTTGTGATCTGGTGTGACGCGGGTATGGGACATGAAACGAACGGCTGATATTCATTCTTTAACTGATGTCGGCTCAATTTGGGATAGTTTTTGAAACTGCTTCTGCACCCAAAAGCTCTTTCAAAGTTATCTGGGCTTTTTGGCAAACCATTATGAGAGTAGCTTTTGGCCGAAGCGCTTTGCTGAACCGCAAAATATCAGGAAGGCACAATTTGTAGCTTTTGGTTTCCGCTTTTGAGGGAATCAAGTCAGAACGTGGACGCTTTAATGAAAATTAATGAACTAACTCAACTGTCCTCTTGCTTTTCTGAAATTTACATTAGAAAGTCCTTTATTCCCATCTCACTTTCACCCTCCTTCTTTGACATTGTTCCATTCTCTTTCTCACCAATTCTTCTATCTCACTGAAAAGGGGCAATTTTATTCGAGATTTGACATGGATTCTAATGACTGCATATCTCAATCTAATCCCCAAGTTACAGTCTTTTCTTGAATCACCATGTCATCACGGACACACCCCTCATCCCCCAATTTCAAGTTTCAAGCAACGATAAACATGATGAGCCAGATGGTGATTATTCTAGTTCAGGGGCGGATTTAGATAGAAAGGTGGTTGGGCAATGCGTTTAATTCTATGTATTTGCAATTTTTATTTGACAATTTCTCTTTTGAAGTTTTGGTGTTCATTGGAATTTTGCAGAATTACCTCCATAGGTTCTTCAATGCATTTTTCTCTGCCCATCCTACATGATCTTTTTTCCCTTTCCTTTTTGTTGGGTATATTATTATCTCTCAAAAATCGTCATTCTCATTAGTGTGATTGCTCTCAAATCGGCTTCATGTTTATGTCTATTACTTCTAAAAAGTTGTATGGCTCTTGACTGACCATTGGAAACTGGGCCCGGCAAATGGCTCTTGGACTTGTGTGTGTTTTCCAATTGTTTGTATAATTTCTGTCATTATCAATTTGTCCCTATTTATTTTAATAAAGATGGGCTGAGAATTAACTATTATGAGTTTGTCCTCATACTCTATTCTAACATAGCGCAATCTCATACTTCTTGAGTTCTTGGTATTTATATTTATATATTTCATGCAAGCAATTGGATTACATTGTATAATCTATTATGTCATAATTAGTTACACAGTTGGGTCTCAGGTTTTCGGTGTGTTTAGTAAGGTACATGTATGTTCAAGGTGTAGATGAAAAGAAATCTTCAACAGTAAATGAAGAAGGATAGAGATGATAGGAGAGAAACTAGTTAAAAGGAGATATCATGTCTCCAAGCTTTTTCTTTTCTTTTGATAAAACCTATTTGGCTACTGTGCTGCAAGCCTGCAATTGTGCTTGGGTATGACAAATGGCAGACATTACATACAATGGACACAGAAGCCATTCTATTGTGTTGTTATTCTTGTTGGTTGCTAAGAATTACAAGCCTAGGACTTGCTGCAATTACATGCCTATTATTGTCTCACTGTATATGAAAAATATGTGTTCAAGGATTTGCATTAGAGAGCCTTGCACACTAGTTTATAAGAGCAAAATATATAAATCTTATTTCAATTTGAGCTTAATAACTCTTAGTATTCATACCCTTTTGGTAATTATATACAATCACAATTTGAGTTTAATACTTTCTTGGTGGATGTCTACAAAGTCTGGAAAGAATGAAATTTCATGGAGGTTTTTAATCATGTTGCAACTGTTGTAAGGAATATTGGTATAGGTAGTTGATAACTAGTTACTCACACTATGCCATTTTTGTATTTTGTTTTGTTTCCGAATATCAGGAGCAGGTACGAAGTGGCTATGCTAGTGGATGTTTATAGGCAACAGAGGCCGTAGGCAAAGAAGGGGAGAGGATGTGATCCATCCCCTAGGTTTCTTTGGAAGGTTAAGCAAATGGAGGAAATGCTGATATTAAGAACAGGTCAATTTTTAGGTAACATAAAATTGGTTCTGTTTTGGGAAGTAGGTGGAGGAAGTGAAATGTGTATTGTGGCTTGCTGTTTTGACACAAATCTCTTAACTTGTTTATCTGAGAGTACAATATTTCTTATCAGTATAACTAATAGCAATATACAAGTTAAAGGGATTGTTTAGATCACCATAAGAGGTATAGCATGGAAAGAGAAAATAATATCTATGCAGTCAAAGGCTTCATCTGCAGATTACAAAATTGAAATGCTTATTGAACTTTGACTGTTGTTGTACTATTATCAATTTGTGAGCTAGTGATCCCCAAAGAGACTTGATCACTACTGTTATGAGAGAAAAGCATTGTCTTTTAACACAACGTTAATGTCAGAATTCGGCATATCCTCTTTCAATAATTTGTGCACCTCTGATTAGCAGATATCTTGTTCATTGCAGGGGATAATTTTAGCATTATTGTTTACGTTTGCTCTTTGAAGGTAAAAATACTTTCTTGTTTTTCTGGTATATACATATGGTTATATTTTTTGGCTTGTTATTGTGTCTTCTTTCCCTTGAATGGAGCTTTCTTTTATTAAGGAAATTGGCCAAACCCCGGCAGTTGCACAATTCACAGTGGGGAATGATGTGTCCTGCTGAGACACTTGAAGGGCAGGAAAGTATTGTACTTTAAAATTTCTGAATGTGAAAGGATTTGTTTTTGTATGTGACACTTAAATCTGTTACACCAGGCATTGATGATCTACATAACTGTGGGATCAGTTGCATATCCAATCTTAGAAATTTTAGAAGAATGAGGTACAGAAAATTTTGAGGTCTGCACTATTATATTGTCGATGCTGGCTTTCTCTGTGCTCTATATTCTGTCTGTGGACACTTATATTTGTATCTTTATTGTAGGAAATTTTCCCTGCTGTTATTCCCCAAGCCACACAGATTTTTGTTAATGGCTGCTGGGTTGGCATACATTGTGATCCTGAAATTTTGGTGAGAACATTGAGGAAGCTAAGGTGGGTGAGTGACCCTTCTGTTTTTGTTTCTTGAACATATAATTTAGGTAGGTACGGTGCCAAAACAACACTTAAACTTCAACAGTTAAGACCCAAAACATTAGCTGTATTGTTATCTTAGCTTTGATAGGTTGCACCATTTCCTCATCACTTGTCTATCTTCATATTCTTGTGCATTGTTCTTAACTGTCCCAATCTTCCTAATTGCATGCACGCCAAATTTAGACCATTCTCAACTTGTGAAATTCTCATGTAAATGTCATGCATGTGTAGGTGGATGTCAATATTGAAGTTGGGGCCGTAAGAGATATCCATATGAAAGAATTGCAGATATATACCGATTATTGTCGTTGCAGTCATCCATGATTCATTTTGGACAAGCAAAGGCCGCTTATAAAGAACAAAGATATTCATGCATTGTAGTAGAGGATGAGCTCAAGGTTTTAAATATTGGTATCTTCATATCTATCGGTACTTCAAAAAGGGAGATATCGGAAATATCGGGGATACAGGGTGTCAGGACCCACCTCAGAATTACCCCCTAACTCCAAGATGGACCTACGGGGCCCACTTTTGGAGAAAATTCGACAGAACTTCTCCTAAAAGTGAACAACCCAAAACCTGTTGAAATACACTTCTAGGTATAACTCAATTTCAATTCCTGATGCCACCCTGCTTCCCAGCAACAACCCGTAAATTTCCAAGTATAAACACCGTAATACATAAACATAACCACTTATATAAATTACAACCCAGCAAGTCAAATCTTTCTACTTCCTCCAAATTATACAACTCCGTCACACTCATAATTATACAAATGTTTAAATCAATCCTCCTAAGGTCATCAGAGCAATCTATAGGAAACAAATAAAACGTGATACATAAGGTAGGTTAATAGATAACATACTGAGGATAGATGGCAGTGTTGGTGCTAGGCCTAAACTCTAAAGCCGGACAGCAACGCTGCAATCTGGGCAATTGAAACCAAAGGGCCCAGGGGAAAGTACATAAAAACCTTAGCGTGAGTGGACAAAATAAATAAGCACAACGGAAAAAAGAGTTTATACTTTCCCACATTTATTTCATTAAAAACCGATACATGCAATGTGAGTAAAGACAATTATCTCAAAACAAATAAGCATCCTGTAAAACCAAGCCTGGCCCGCTGGTAAAAGTGAAAACTGGACTAGCCCCGCTAGTCAAAGATAAATAAAAGGTATGGGGAAATCGTTTTCACCATACGTATAAAAGGGAGCCTCCTAGGCTCGGGTCGGAGTGTCCCACACTCTTGAGCATCCCATGCTCTGCTCTACTCACTCACAAACACATAGTAAGTGAGGAGGCGTACTAATAGGATAGCTAGCAATATAATATAGCGACCCAGGTATGGTGGGTTAAAACCACGAAAATCGAAAACAGAAGGGCTTCCCCAATATTTCACAAGAAGTAAAATAATATTCCAATGACGTGGCCACGCACGCCAAGACATTCTCGAATTCGTAAACCAATATGCGAGGTTAATAAATAAATTCCAGAAATTACCTCAACAAAGAAAATATCACAAAATTCGCCACTTCTAATCGAGCATAACAAATTCAATTTGAAATTCCAAATCGATGGTGCAGAATACTCCACTCCAAATATTATATTCGATAACTTAAAAACAATAATTTAATTCGCTAATCCATTTCCCAAATCAAAATCAAGATAAACCAACATCAATTGTTCCGAAAGTGAATTATAATGATAATATGATCATTAAATAAAATAAATACTTATTTCGGAAAAACAATTGCATGCATTATTATTTAGAAAAAAAAAGTCCACTCACAGTGTACGGCTAAGCCTGCCGTCGATCCGAACCCTCCTCGAGGGAATTCTCCTCACGTCCTGTACAAGATAACGTTCGCAAACCAATAATTACTGGATGGAAAATTAAATTACGATAAATAAAAACCGAACCCCAACATTGTCTTTATATGCCCAAAACCTCCAAAACTTCTCCACTAACGTCATTCCCTTAATTTAAGGGCTCTAGGGCAGCATCAAGGAAATCCGATGAATGGATTCCTCGTAATTAAATTAACGAATTCCACCCTTGGAACAATATATCGAAATCCCTTAAATTAAAGGAATGACGTTAGTGGAGAAGTTTTGGAGGTTTTGGGCATATAAAGACAATGTTGGGGTTCGGTTTTTCTTTATCGTAATTTAATTTTCCATCCGGTAATTATTGGTTTACGAACGTTATATTATACAGGACGTGAGGAGGATTCCCTCGAGGAGGGTTTGGATCGACGGCAGGCTTAGCCGTACACTGTGAGTAGACTTTTGTTTTCTAAATAATGATGCTTGTAATTGTTTTTCCGAAATAAGTATTTATTTTATTTAATGATCATATTATCATTATAATTCACTTTCGGAACAATTGATATTGGTTCATCTTGATTTTGATTTGGGAAATGGATTAGTGAATTAAATTATTGTTTTTAAGTTATTGAATATAATATTTGGAGTGGAGTATTCTGCACCATCGATTTGGAATTTCAAATTGAATTTGTTATGCTCGATTAGAAGTGGCGAATTTTGTGATATTTTCTTTGTTGAGGTAATTTCTGGAATTTATTTTTTAACCTCGCATATTGGTTTACGAATTCGAGAATGTCTTGGCGTGTGGGGCCACGTCATTGGAATATTATTTTACTTCTTGTGAAATATTGGGGAAGCCCTTCTGTTTTCGATTTTCGTGGTTTTAACCCACCATACCTGGGTTGCTATATTATATTGCTAGCTAGCCTATTAGTACTCCTCCTCACTTACTATGTGTTTGTGAGTGAGTAGAGCAGAGCATGGGATGCTCAAGAGTGTGGGATACTCATACCCGAGCCTAGGAGGCTCCCTTTTATACGTATGGTGAAAACGCTTTCCCCATACCTTTTATTTATCTTTGACTAGTGGGGCTAGTCCAATTTTCACTTTTACCTGCGGGGCTGGCTTGGTTTTACAGGATGCTTATTTGTTTTGAGATAATTGTCTTTACTCACATTGCATGCATCGGTTTTTAATAAAATAAATGTGGGAAAGTATAGACTCTTTTTTCCGTTGTGCTTATTTATTTTGTCCACTCACGCTAACGTTTTTATGTACTCTCCCCTGGGCCCTTTGGTTTCAATTGCCCAGACTGTACCGTTGCTGTCCGGCTTAGGAGTTGAGACCTAGTACCAACACTGCCATCTATCCTCAGTAGGTTATCTATTAACCTACCTTATGTATCACGTTTTATTTGTTTCCTATAGATTGCTCTGATGACCTTGGGAGGATTAATTTAAACATTTGTATAATTATGAGTGTGACGGAGTTGTATAATTTAGAGGAAGTAGAAAGATTTGACTTGCTGGGTTGTAATTTATATAAGTGGTTATGTTTATGTACTACGATGTTTATACTTGGAAATTTGCGGGTTGTTGCTGGGAAGCAGGGTGGCTTCAGGAATTGAAGTTGAGTTTATACCTAGAAGTGTATTTCAACAGGTTTTCGGTTGTCCACTTTTAGGGGAAGTTCTGTCGAATTTTCTCGAAAAGTGGGCCTCGCAGGTCCATCTTGGAGTTAGGGGGTAATTCCGGGGTAGGTCTTGACACAAGGTACGAAAATATCGTTTTTGAAAAAAGTCAATTTATTAGAAATTTAGAACTACATATAAATATATAGGAATGTCAACTTCATCTACATCCAAAAAGAGACTCTAGGTGGTTGAAAAGCCGCTCGCTGGTCTACGAAAATGCAATAATCAGACCAAGATATATGACCCATATAGTGCGAATTGTAGTGATGAACATGATAATTATAGATCTCTTTAGAGCTGCCGACTGTTTCCCATATAAGGGGATAATAAGGATGAACCCAACTGGATGACTGATCATGTACTTCTCCATATTAATTATATCCATAAGCATCTAACCAAATTGATTGTTGTTTCATGAAATTCATTTGAGATCTCACTGCGCTCTGTGCCTAAACTGATAGAGTCAAAACTTAAGGCAATTGAAGAAACATCATATGGGGTACTTTGATCATTAGTTGCACATCTAGTCCTCCTCCCATATATGGTCCTCTCTTGAGCACCATGACCAGCTGTTCTCACTCCGTGGTCTTCATCTTGGGTGGCATGATCAAAATTACATTCACAGGTAAATTGGAATCCTCCATCCACAGAAGATTGTCCATATTCATATCTTTCACCTCCACCACCTGTTCCGCTTCCACCCTCTCCACCATCATCAGAACTATCTGGAGTTGTTGTACCACCCCACGCACCATCACTATCTGAATTATCTTATGGGATTTTAACAACTTCTTCAGATAAGACTCTCTCTACGTTGATTCCAGCATTAGTTGCAGTTTCTACAACTTATGGAAGAGGTCTTCCAGCTTCATCATTGAGGTGTGCAGGCATAATCCAATCATGAAGTCGAGCAATGTCATTATCAAGCGGCTCGCTTGCAACATGAAGTAGATCTATATACCTATTCACTTATTCCATTTGATAGTTACTTTAACATTTGAACTTTTAGCTTCTTTATACTATTCAACTATAGACTATACACTCACATACTACACAATAAATTCATTACTCCTCACTTTTTCAAGATGCATAGCTAAAATTTAATACTCCGTACTCTGCACTCTCTTCTCATCATGTTATCCATATATGGTTCTTTGACTTCCTTTTGCAATGTCATTTGGCCTCATTTGAATAATTGAACCTTTATGACTTTATCTTCTTTCTATTATTCAACTACAGAGTTACAGACATAGTCATAAACTACATAGTACCAAATATCTCATCAGGCAGATTTGCATTTAGACTTTTAGAGAATTACTTTTCACCCAAAATCGCCTTGCGGGTATTTCTCCGGGGCAAAGATTTGCCTTGAGGGGATTTTTTTCCTCACCTAGATTCGCTTTGAGGGGATTTTCTACTCACCTAGATTCACCTTGAAGGGATTTCTCCTCGCTCAGATAGTCAGATTTGCCTTTAGGAGATCTCTCTTCACACAAATTTTCATTTAGAAAATTACCGAGTTTTTTTTTTTTTTTTACCTCAAATTTTACAGATATTTCTTCACTTTATCGGGGATATATCGCAAATATCTAATATATCGGGGATATTTGACGATGTCGGAGAAATTTCGCAGAAACGATAAAAGATAAGATATTTAGCCCCTAGATATATCGGTCCGTCGAAAAAAGGAGATATCGGGGGATATATTGGAAATATCGCAAAGATTTAAAACCTTGGATGAGCTAGCTGCAATCTTCAACATATTTTTCTTCAGTGATTACATCCTCCATTCTTACAATTGTGTTAGAGCAACTCCAACAGGTTCCCTATAATTTTTGTATTATAGGGAAGCAAAAATCAAAATCTCCATAATTTTTCTGCTCTAATTCCAACAGCTTCCCTATTTTACAGATTTTGGCATTTATTACAACAATAAAATATTCTACATTTAAAACAAGTTTAAAATAATGGCTAGTTTACAACGGCTCGCCGGGAAATCATATGTCAAATGTGGTTCATTGAGGTCATTGAGGGTTGATTCATTGTTGAGGAGGTCAGTGAAATTCAATGGCATCGAAGCCATCTGCAAAAATGCAATTTGGAATCAATCCATATGGACAACAAATTGTGTGAAGCATTCTATTGCATACTGGCATGAGTAAACAATGAAAAAAGTAAGCTACATTATATATTGTCTGTAGATTGATAGAGATGTGTATATACAAAGTTATAAACAATCAAACAATCTCTCTACTATATATCTACAATAGCTCTATCTACTAATTTATTAAACTCTAGCAACTATCTAGGCATCTAGCTATCTGTTTCCAGTCCTACATATTTGTGTTCAAGAATTAATCCACTAGCAGCTTCGACTGCATCAGGTAATTGTCACATTGTTATTTTACATAGGGGGCCTTTAGTTAAAGCACAGGCAACACTCCCACACAGTCTTTGGATGCAGAAACCTAAATGAGTTCATCTCAAAACCACAGCAAAATCACCATGAACAAGAAAACTAACACTAAATTTACTGATATTATTATTATCACTATCTAATGCTATAATCATTTCGCCAAGATCTATTAAGGCAAATGAGAGATACAAAATAAATTTACTGATATTCTTCCTTTCCTACATATTTAAATACCAACAATAGTAACATATTCTTGTCAACACCATCCTCCTCATACCAGAACAACCTTAGCAAAAAGCAATCAATTTAAAACCTTTTCTTTCCAAACATTAGATCCATCTCCAGTTTAACCAGTTTCACTATATTGCTGCTTCTATTTGGACTTTCTTTCACTTTTTGCACTTCAAGAGGTTAGCTTGATCACTCGATCTTCTTCCTCTTTTTATTATTAATTAAAAAATTCCTTCGATTATTCTTGAGCTAAATGAATAGGTTAACCTCATCTAAATGATTAAATTAGATGCTTATAGTTTAATCATATCCAATTTAATCAGGCTTAGCTATGATTGTTTGCCTCAGCTACATTTGATTTTCTTAGAAAACACACATAAGTCAATACAATATTACAGATTCAAAATATCAAAATCGCAATCAATCAATCAAGGGAAAATATAATCACCAACTAGGCTGATACACCACAATAATTTTAAGGTAACCAGAACCCATCTTCAATTCATGAACTAAACAGAAACCACCTTCAATTCATGATCAGATAAATACACAATCAAGAACCATTTAGAAAACGAAAAAACAAAAAATCCAATCTAAAATAGATACATGCACAATCAAGAACGATTAAGAAAATGAAAACCTGAAAATTCGATTAAGAACAATCAAGAACCCAAAAATTCGACTGGCCTCTGATCAATCAAAACAAGCGACATTGGAAAAAAGGAAAACTAATGGAGAATTGGAGTGAATCAACATGAACAGAGGTGGAGGAGATGGATCACCTGCGCTACCTTCTTCTTTCTTGGTTGAGCTTCAGTCGGAGTTGAAACATTTTGGGTCACTGTGGGAGAGTGGAGCACGTGAAAAATTAATGCCTGAAGTTATCGCTATATTTTTAATGTTTGCTATAGATTTAGGGAATGTAATCTTCTCTCTCATCAAAATCTTTATTTTAGAGAAAAGGGTTTAGGGAAGCTGTTGGAGCTGAAAAGGACTCAATTATCCCTAAAAGAGATAAAAATGAGGAAATGTAAAATCAGTTGGAGTTGCTCTTAGTAATAGCTACTACTAGAAAACCATAATAAAGTAGTTCAAATACTTCTTTAGCGATTTAGGAAAGTAGCATCTATGCGACTTGATAGGAGCAAAAAGTGCGACAATATTATTAGCCTTGTTTCTCTCCTAGTTTTGTGTTTTGAGTCATCGAGTCGTTTTCAGAGTCTTGTAGAGTGTTTGGCATGAAATAAGGGGAAAATGCAAAATTCATGAAAAATCCTAGTTGGATCAGAATTCCTCACCGTTGACGTTTTTGCGGTCTTTACATTTTAATTCCCTTTTATTTTCTCCAAAAAAAATCTGATATTCTCCTGCTTATTGTAGGAAACCTTGCCTGGTGGAACTCTTGGAAACAGCAATGATGGAATCCAAAAATAAAGCATTTAAGACGTTTGACCAAGCAATGAAGAAGGAAAATAAAGGAGAAAGAATTTTTCAGTTCGGGAATAAAGGAGAAAGACATTTTTCAGTTGGGGAATAAAGGAGAAAGATGTTTCAACTGGAAAATAAATAAGAGAAAGACGTTTCAGCTTGTTAAGAAACCCCATTATGAGAGGAATTAAGGCCATAAAGGAGATGTTTCAACTGAAAAATTAAAGGAATTATGATGCAATCCCATCCGTCCAAATGATGAAGGGTATGATCGACAAAAGTCAACCAATGCTCCCCTATAAATAGGCAACGCCCATACCAGAATTATCATCACTTCCTAGCCAAGATCACTTTCTTGCTTATCGCTTCCTGGCCGATTACTTCCTTGCCTATCACTTCCTGGCCAAAAACTATTCCAATACTCTGTCCAATTCACTCCTCAAACCTCCAATGCTTATCATTCAATCCCATCCGTCCAATGATGAAGGGTATGATCGACAAAAGCCAACCAATGCTCCCTTATAAATAGGACACTTCCCTGACTGATCACTTCCCTGGCCGATCGCTTCTTGGCCGATTACTTCCTTGCCTATCACTTCCTGGCCAAAAACTATTCCAATACTCTGTCCAATTCACTCCTCAAACCTCCAATGCTTATCATTCTACGAAGCTCTTAGGCGCTGAGTCAAGGACGCTCCACTACCATAGCAGAGACGAGTTTATCACTTTGTTGCTAAGCCGCTGAGTAAAGCTTCAACTTGTAACTATGACTCTACTTACAATTTTTATTTCTGGTTTTTGTGTTTGGATTTCCGAGTTGTGTAATTGGAGACATGAAATTTTCAGAATATTTTTATTAATATTTTTGAGATTTTCAGTTTATTATTGAGTTAATTTCGAGAATTCTTTTATGATGCATGTTACAATCTTGTGCCCTTTTACGTGTTTAGGTAATTTTTAGACTTAGGTTCATAAGTTTGCATGATAGAATGGTAAGAGTTCTTGTG
The DNA here is from genome assembly GCA_002564525.1 of Rosa multiflora. NCBI lineage: Eukaryota > Viridiplantae > Streptophyta > Magnoliopsida > Rosales > Rosaceae > Rosa > Rosa multiflora. The sequence goes on along the minus strand of BDJD01002879.1, from coordinate 182,697 downwards.
TGTTTACTTAATTTGCCAAGAGTAATTGTTATTTGTTAAGGCACTAAGTTAAACAAGTAGCAATTAGTTCTAAAAAGTGGTAAAAACCATGTTCAATGGTTAGACAATTCTGGAAATTACGTGTTAAATTTTATGTGTAATGGTTAATTTGCACGTGTGAGTTGATTCGAGGGTTAGATAATACTACTAGTTAAGAGAATTACGCTAAGTGTTTTCGAAAATTAGTAATATTAGGCTTGGTAAGGACTTTTCCGATTCAATACTACATTAGAACGAATTAGATAAATGGATTGATCCGCTGAGCCTTTTCATTTGGGCTCTTATCTAGGCATTAAAGATTGGCACGTTTTTGTAGCATGTTGAAATGAATTTTCTGTTTTTACACTTAGTAATTTCCGAGTGGTATTGGTCTAGGTTAGGGAAGTCAATCATTGTATATAGGTTTATTTGTTTTGTTTTTATTTTAAGTAGATTAGGAACCAAATTTCAAAACCCGCATTTTATTCTTTTATTTGTTAATTGACCCTTTTGTGTACGATCCCTGCTTATCCTATACTGACAACTACATTTTACAAGATTAAATTGTGAGGCTATTTTAGCCGCATCACGACTGTGCCTAACTGAACATGCAATTAATTTATGTAAAAGTGTGCAAGCAGAGGATTAATTATGCTTTATTGATTGTTTTGTGCAAGCATAGGATTAAAGAATAGAGAAGAAAAAAGTTGAGCATATGCTCTTCTACGGGTAAAAAAATAAAAAACAAAATCATGTATTTTAGAAGTATTTGTAGCATTCATTACTATTTTGGTAATTATACCCAGTCAAAACACTTTTGCCTTACAACTTACCAAACACTAAGAAATTGTTTTTTGTTGTAGAGAAACTGGATTTGAGAGGAATTTACTGTGTATTCTCATTGATAATAGGGGCCTCTTTATATAGAGGGTTACAATGCATAGAATCTCAATCATACAAGGAAAGTAATTCTACATTGATTAGGATTCTAGATCCTTCTAATTAAATCCTATTACCACTAGGTCAAGTAACCTAGAGTTTGGGCTAAACACAAATTAGGTTTTCCTTCAACACTCCCCCTTGTGTTGCCCAAACGCGGTGCTTCTCTAGTTGCCTCGTTAAAAACCTTGCCGAGTAACAAAAACCCAGTGGGACAAAAATAACCTCGGTCGAAGGGGAAAAAGAGCACAACACACCCTTCACGATTCGCGACAAACATGTAGACATCTCCCCCTGATGTCTGCGCCTCCCCCTGATGACTACGATCATGGGAGTTCAGATAATTTCTGCAAGCCAATTCTTGCCACATGTTTCTCGAACGTGGAATTGGGCAATGACTTAGTAGACAAGTCTGCCTCACTGTCCTCAGATCGAACCTAGTTCACTTTGATCTCGAGGAGTATCTGTAGTTGCTGATTATGCTTGCTGTTGTCGCTGTTGATGTAGTTTTGCCTCATTTGTTCAAAACAAGTAGCATTATCCTAAATGCTCGTAGGCTCATCTGTGGTAGACTTCAAACCACAATTGTTCGAACATGCATAATTATGGATCCAATACATATACATTCACGAACCACTTCGTGAAGAGTAATGATCTCTGCATTGTTCGAAGATATAGCGACTAGGGTTTAATATGTAGACCTCCAAGATATCACGGTCTTTTCCCATGGTGAACACTTAACCAGTTTGGGAGCGACCATTGTGTGGGTCAGAGAGATACCCAATATCAGCAAAACCTTCCAAAACACATGTCGTTTTGGAATGGGGATAGAGAACGCAGGCCAGCGTTGGCGGCGTACCTGGTGTGTGATGGGTCCGAATCCATCATCTCTT
>BDJD01002879.1:129106-173354 GCA_002564525.1 Rosa multiflora | reverse complement strand
GTACACAGCTCTTCAAGATCTTCATCTCGAGATTGTCGATACTTAGCCCACAATCTCTTCATTGAAAGGAGGGAAGGAGAGGAAATGTGTTGGATCTGGAGAATATGAAAACAAATGAGATTTGTGAATATCAGCTTGTGAGGAATGGTGTGCTGCCTCTTGCTCAATTTATTTACAATTTTCACATAAAAAGTGATCAGACTTCGAGGACACGTGTCCACTCCTGGTTCGACGTAATCTGATCTGAAATTTTAGATAAGATTACATCAACAATAACCGTTAGATTGAATAGTATGCAAATGATCTGGTCCGTTCAAAAAGTGTCGGTTGTGCCTTCACTCATTTCAAGGAAATTTGTCTGTTGTGCCTTCACTCATTTCAAGATAAATTGTCGGTGTCGGTGGCTCATAATTTGTCCACCTTAAAATATTTTGGAAAAAAGTTAATTGCATAATTATGACATTCATTATCCATAAATATTCATTACTAACACCAAATTTTTTATTTTTTTTTAAAAACTGATGAACAGTAACATGAACAGTACATTTAGAACAGTAAATACCACGGATGAACATTATTTTGCGTGAACAGTGTGTGTGAACAGTGTTGACCGGCCAAGAAAAACAACGGGTGCAAACCCATGTCCAGTAGCAGTGAATAGTAACTTGACCGGTCGAATTCTTGACTTGTCGACCTTGACATTTCTTGACTACGGGTGGACTTGCTCTAAGTCGAGGTTTCCGCAACTTTTGACTTTGGTGTACGCGGAAACAGCTGTCATCCACTGCTGGATGCTTATCCGATATGATTCTTTTCTTTCTGTGTACGCTGCTTTGCTTCGCGCGTGAAGAAGTACTTCATGAAAGTATGGCCAGCTGTCTAAAGTAGTTAGAGATAGAAGCGTCTGTCTGTCCAATGAGATGTTGTTCCTTCTCAGGTAAGTTCCCGCCAATGAATTTGGAATTTAAATTGGCGGGCTTTATTTGCTTATAATTTCATTTCTTGTATGTCGTTCCATTTCATCGAGTTTTAGTGAGAGAAGCTTTGCATTCTAGTGAGAGAAGCTCCGATGGCAAGTACGTCTGATTCTGTTGTGAAGTTTTCAAAGGTATGGATGTCTGATGTTATATCTAAAATATTCAGTTCCATGTTCGTCGTTGTTTTAATTCCATTTAATATTGATCGTATGGAATTAATCGAGTTTCAGAGATCTAGAGACTTCTTGATCTCGAATGGCCGGTCTCTTCCTTATGTTCATGCTGTTCCTGTTATTGATACCATTCCTGATGATGATATTGAAGAAGACGATGAATATGTTAATCGAACGCACTGGAATTTTCATGCTTGGGATCCTGCTGGGAATAAAAATACGGCCATTTCATTGACTGACTGGAGTGATGACAATTTTAATGCTGATGTAGTCGATCCTTCAACTGGAGCTGATCATGGTCAGAATTATTCTGTATTAAGTATAGATTTTGATAGGTTTGTTATGTCGTTTGATAAACGAGTTGTTGTGTTTATCAATGATTATAATAAAGACCTTGCTTCATGCAAGGCGAGTGTAATTGATTGTAATCAATATTATAATTAATGAAACGTTTACTATTCATTTCAGATATGATCGATATTAATTCAAAGCCTGTTGGACATTCTGTCCGTAAGCCTCAGCGCCGATTGAATTTAACTGAACGTTGTTTGAGAAAAGCACTGGAGAATAATGATGCTCGTGTTGGAGACTTGGCTCCTGATCGAAGATACCCATATGTTGTTTACTACGGCTGTAGTGTAGATGATATCGTGAAAGACTATAGTTGTGATGTATTAGGACATAAATATGTAACACTGCGTTTCTGCATAATTTGTTGGCTTAAACTTACTATTTTACCCTTTAATCCTCCATTTACACCTCTTTTTCTCTTTTATTTTTTTCTTTCTTAACCAATGTGACTCCTCCATTTTCCATCTCCATAATATGAGCTTTCGTCAAAAATTGGTGGACTCACTCACCTTCATGTTTTCCCAGTTCTACTCACTTTATATATATATATATATATATATATATATATATATATAGACACACACAGTCCTGCTACACTAAGGACGTCCTTACTTAGCCTTAGGTACGGATTTCCTGTTTTCACCCACTTTCCGATCACATTTTCACATCTTAACCGTTCAATTTTTAGGTCCTAATGTGTAGATCACTTCTGCAAAATTTCAGCCAAATTAGTGATCGTTAAGGAGTCCAAAACTGTAATTTACAACAATGTACATGAACGGTTCCGGTTCGACAGATTCGGTTCGTTCGTGTAAATCGCAGTTTTGGACGCTTTAACGATCACCAATTTGGTTGAAATTTTACATAGGTGATCTATACATTAGGACCTAAAAACTAAATGGTTAAAATGTGAAAATGTGATCGGAAAGTGGGTTAAAACACCAAATACGTACCTAAACCTTAGGTAAGGACGTCCTTACCTGAGAAAAATCCTATATATATATATATAACCTTGCTTAGGTGCGGATATCCACACCTAAACAAAAAGTTACGGATTTCCATATTTGATCACTTTCCGATCACATTTTCATATCTTAACCGTTCAGTTTTTAGGTCCTAATGTATAGATCACCTCTGCAAAATTTCAGCCAATTTGGTGATCGTTAAGGCATCCAAAATTGCAAGTTACACGAACGAACGGGAACCGGAACCGTTCGCGTACATTGTTGTAAATTGCAGTTTTTGATGCCTTAACAATCACCAAATTGGCTGAAATTTTACAGGGGTGATCTATACATTATGACCTAAAACCTGAACGGTTAAGATGTGAAAATGTGATCAGAAAGTGGGTCTGATATGGAAATCTGTACCTAAGAAAAAATGTAGACATCCGCAATGGAGAAGCTCTGTATATATATATATATATATCTCAAGTGCTGATGTCCGTACCGAAATTTCAGTACGGATTTCCTGTTTTCGACCACTTTCCAATCACATTTTCACATTTTAACCATTCTGTTTTTAGGTCCTAACGTATAGATCATCTCTGCAAAATTTCAGCTAATTTGGTGATCGTTAAGGCATCCAAAACTGTAATTTACACGAACGGACCGAATCTGTCGAACCAAAACCGTTCGTATTTATAATGGTAAATTGCAGTTTTGGATGCCTTAACATATGTGTGTTGCATAGTCATCACAAAACTGCTTTTTTTTTTTTTATATATAAAAATCCTCATAGATATATCTGATTGTTTCATTTTGCTTGCTCACGACATTCATCATTTGCATAGTGGTTGAGATCAGTGAGTTACCTTGACGTACTGATTCAGAAGACGAGTTCACCCTCTTCTGCCTAGCATAGTTTGAATCAAGTAGTGCTTAGTATAAAGGAATCAGTTGTAAATCAAGTTACCACTGTTGCTTATTAAAAGTGGTAATACATACCACTACTTGTATACTGTGATATGTAATCTTAATTCATAGTGAAGTTGTTCTTCGTGTAGGCTACGTAAACAGCCTCGCAGTGAAGTTTCCTCAATGGAGATGTTTACACTGCTTCAGCAATTCCTGTGTGTTTTTTTATTTTGAGTTATAGCTTTGAGATCTACCTCTAGTCTTCATATTTGTTTCATCTAGATTTTCAATTGGCATCAGAGCGGGTTCTAGAATTTTCTAGGAGATCGCAGGGACGATGGAATATTCTCGTGATAGAGCTACTAGTGGATCGGTCAACAGTCCTCCATAGTTCGATAGTGGCTGTGAAAAGTATACTCAATGGAAAATATACATGAAGTCTTATCTCTATGCACAAGATGAGCATGTATGGAATATTGTTGAAAATGGCTGGAAGACACCTATTATTCCAACCAAAGGTGAAAGTTCCTCTCCTGCTACCCCGAAACCAAGGAAGGATTGAATTGAGGAGGAAGTGCATGATCTTCAAGCTAACTTCAAAGCCAAGAACAACATATTCACTGCTCTCTCTGAACGAGAAAAGTTAAGGATTAGTCATTGTGACACTGCCAAGTAGGCATGGGATCTGCTACAGACTACATATGAAGGGAATAAAAAGGTACGTGCTCAAAAACTACAAGGTCTGATTTATGAATTTGAAACTATGATCATGGGAGATGATGAAACTGTGGAACATTTTCATGGTTGAATTTTAAAAATTATTGGTCAGTGTCGTAGTTTTGGGGCACCTTTTGATGAAGATAAGATTGTTAAGAAAATACTCAGGCCTTTCTTGAAAAGTTTCATTCTAAGGTTACGAGTATTGAGGACTCATTTGACATTGATGTCTATCTTCTAGATAAGCTTATTGGAAATCTCAAAACCTATGAAATGAGGCTGAAACCTGAGAAGAAAACTAAGGGTGCAGACTTCAAGGCTGTGAAAGGGGCAGAAGAGGAAGAGGAACCACTTGATCTTGCTCTTCTAACAAAAGAGTTCAAAAAATTTCTGAAAAGTAAGAATTCCTCTAGGAATCCTAATGCTCCCAGGAGAAACTCCTACAATATTGGTAGTAGTGATAACAATGCTAAGAATGGGAAGGGTAATTTCAAGGGAACTAATTTTAGTAGAACTAAATGTTATGAATGTGGTGGCTATGGCCATATTTCTACTGACTGTGGTAACAGGAAACATGGAAATAGCAACAACAAATCCCTTCTCTCAACAAGGAGTGATGATGGATTTTATCTTGGATACTCAATAAACAGCAGGGCTTATAAAGTATATAACAAAAGAACAAGGGTTGTTATGGAATCTATTAATATCTCTATCAATGATCAGTTTGTTAGGCAGAAAGACTCCTTTGCAGATGCACCATCAACTTTAGGCACAACTCCACAAAATTCACTCGGAGGTGATGAAGAAAAAAAAATGTTGATTATATCTTTAAGCCAGCTCCTCAAATGAGAAGAGGTTTCAAGCATTCAAAAGGATCACTCGAGTCAAGATATAATTGGTAGTGTGTCAGATGGGCTAAGAACTCAAGGATAGACTGCTACAGAGGTAAGTCAAGAAAAGGTACTTCTTTGTTTTATATCACAAAATCAGATAAACATCAATGCTATATCTCAGTGTGGTTTTGTGTCACTTATAGAACCTAAGAATGTGAAAGAGGCTTTAGGAGATGATGATTGGATTAGTGCCATACAAGAAGAGCTTAATCAATTTACTAGGAATGATGTGTGCTATCTAGTACCAAGACCTAGTAATTGTAATGTGATAGGAACCAAGTGGGTTTTCAGAAATAAGAGTGATGAAAAAGGAAATGTGACTAGAAACAAGACTAGATTAGTTGCTCAAGGCTACTCACTTGATTTTGATGAAACATTTGCTCCAGTTGCTAGGTTAAAGTAAGTAAGATTACTCTTGTCCATCGCTAGTTACCTAAGGTTCAAACTGTTTCAAATGGATGTCAAAAGTGCCTTCTTGAATGGGATTTTACAGGAAGAAGTGTATATAGAGCAAGCTCAAGGGTTCAAGGATCCTCACAAATTGGATCATATCTATACGCTCAAAAAAGCCATTTATGGCTTAAAACAGGCTCCTCGACCATGGTATGAAATATTGTCTACTTATCTTGTGAGCCAAGGGTATAATAGGGGATCTGTAGACAAAACCTTGTTTGTCAAGAAATTCAAAAATGATACTATCATAGCTCAGGAGTATGTTGATGATATTGTGTTTAGTTCTACATCTAATGCACTTGTTGATGAGTTTCAGTATGTCATGGAAAACGAGTTTGAAATGAGTATGAGTGGTGAACTAATGTTTTTTCTTGGACTACAACTTAAACAGCTTGACACTGGCATGTTCCTCTCTCAAACAAAATATGCTAAAAACTTAATCAAGAAATTTGGACTAGAATCGAAGAAGTTGGTGAACAATCCAATGAGCACAACTGCCAAGCTTAGTGAAGACAAGGAGGGAAAACCAGTTGATTCAACTCTCTATAGAAGCATGATTGTGAGTCTATTGTATCTCACTGCAAACATACTGGACATCTCCTACAGTGCAGGTGTATGTGCTCGCTTTCAAGCTAATCCAAAAGAATCACACTTGGAAGCCGTCAAGAGAATTATTCGATACATCTCAGGTACTTTGACTTGTGGCATTTTCTATACTTTTGACACAAATGTCAAAGTTGTAGACTATTCTGATGCAGACTGGGGCGGTAATCTAAAAGATAGAAAAAGTACTTCAAGAGGTTGTTTCTTTGTTGGAAATAATCTAGTGGCATGGCACAGCAAGAAGCAATATTGTATCTCTATTTCAACTGCTGAGGCTGAGTATATGGCAGATGGTAGGTGTTGCACTCAAATGTTGTGGATGAAGCAAATGCTCATGGATTACGGTATATCCCAATGTAAGTTGTCTATCTTCTATGACAATACTAGTGCTATCAACATCACCAAGAACCATGTTCAACACTCTAGAACCAAGCACATTGACTTGAGGTATCAGTTTATTAGAGATTTGGTTGAACAGAATATTCTTGAATCGAGCTTTGTACCTACTGATAGTCAATTAGCTAACTTGTTCACCAAACCTCTAGACACTACTAGATTCGAATTGTTGAGAAATGACATTGGTATATGTTCTAAATGTTGAGTGTTCATGCTTTCTGACCAACATTCTGTAGGTGATAATTTGATCTTAGCCTGCTGAGAACTCAATCATCGTTGGTTCCATATACTTTTCTTAAGCTATGTTTTGTGCTCATGTCTTATTCTGGATAATGCAATTGCGCACCCTTCTATTGGGTATTCTGTCAGTTCTACTCTATTAGCACTCTTAAACATATTTACATACGTGGTGGCATTTACTTTATCTAGTGTCTGAGATAGTGATTTCAAAAACTGGACAGACTCTCCAAGTTGTCTCCTTTGCTCTAGTGGTTAAAAAGGCACCAAAAGTTCACAGGAGCCTGATCTAGCTATTTTTAAATGTAACCAAGTCTTGGTTGTGGTGAACTTTCCAAGGCTTGAAAGAAACACGAATGGCTTGATCACAGTTAAGAAAATAAGCCATACAAATTAGACCAGCAACTCGGGGTACACTTCTTCTAAACATCCTTATTATGTTTAGTACCCTAAGATCATTTGATCTGGAAGCTACTGTTGTGTGCCTTGCTACATGAGTTGAACTGTTTCATTGATCAAATGGAAGGTCAAAATGGTTGAATTTATATGTTGTTACAAGCAGAAAATGTTTCCTGGTCTCAGTAGGAATCAACATAAGGATGAACAAGTGGTCTGAGTTTAGTTTAGTTTTAATTTCACTCTCCTCTCCATAGGCAAAGTTCATAAGCCTCATCTGTGTTGTATGCTCACTTATTCACAGTTGACTGACACAATTCCTTGTTGAATCAAATTGATATTATTGATAGAGTACATCATGGACACAAACTCATGATTTTTGAACAGTATGTCTTTCTAATATCTGCTATGTGTTTCTCAGTGTTATGGCTATGTGGATTTTTCTCTCTTTGGTCTTATGTTAGCCAAATAGCCACCCTCAAGTATAAGGGCCAAGTTATAGTGTAGCGATTATGAGTAGGGGATATCGTACTCAAGGGATTGGAAAACCCACTCTAGCTAAGGAAAACCTAAAGGATGCTAGATGAATATGTAAATGTACAAATTATAAACAAGGGCTCACAAGTGAACCAAAGTTCATGCTGATTATATGCAAGATGGGGTAGTGTTTTGATTTTAGTTTTAGAGATGATTTGATTCGGAAATAGCTAAATGAATACTTGAAATGTAAAATAGCCTAAGCTAAATTAGATGTAATAAAATGGATGAGAGTTAGGACTTAAGGTTTTCACCACTAGCCTTTCTTGCAAACAATGATGCTTCTATAATGAATGTTGCCATTTTAATTAATCAATTTCTCTCCTTGCATCCCTCTCGGGTATGACAAGGGACATGCTCCTTTGATGATATCAAGTAACCCCTCTCGGGTGTAGTACTTAACTACTTAAGTCATGCATTTCAATCCGGTTAGGTATCTAATGTATTTAGCTAAGTGCATAAAGCTTGGAGATGAAGAAATTATGCAAACCAACCAAGCTTATCTCTAAGTGATTGTAGTTCACAACCCTAACATGCACATATGATATGCTATCATGCTTCAAACAAACAAGGTTAATCAAGCCTTAATTATTTCTCATGTCATGACAAATATTCATACCCAAATTGATTAAGTTTAAGCATAAACATTCAACTCTTGAACTAGCATGTTAAGGTGCCAAAGAAAAGTGCATCAAACATAATCTTTACATCAAAGTCATACAAGATTGGCTAGGGCTTTCAGCCCTAGCCCCCACAGACTATCTAGTCACTCATAATCAAATAAATAAGCTCCAACATGTTTATGAACATTAAACTAAAAAGTAGGGATAGAGATGTGACTAGTGATGATCAAATTGAGGATGGTGTAGATGAACTCGTGGAGGTTTTGTCATGGTGATGATGATTCCTCAAGTGATGCTAGACTCCTCTCCTTCTTCTTCAAAGATTGATGATGGAATATGAGAAGTGGAAATGATCAAGTTGTGAAATGGTGGAATGGTGAAGCTTTATGTATATGAAATAGAATGGGTAGATGGAAAAGATGATGACTTTGGTGGTAGTGGTGGTAATAAATGTTATGGATTGATAGTGGTGGTGATGGAGGTTTTGTGGAGGAGATGATAGTGGATTGTAGAGAATATAGAGAGAAAAAGATGTAATGGAGTGGTATATGGGTAATGTCTCAAGAGTGTAATGAAGCGATGCTTATATAGAGAAGAGAGAGAGAAGTAAAATGATAAATGGAAGCAAAAGGGAGCAGCTCAAGCATTGAAGAAGCATGGAGGTGGAGTATGAAAGTGGTAATAGATCCTAAAATTAAGGGAAAGAGTTATGGAGAAATGGAGAAAAAGAGGGAAATGATGATGAGCTATAAGAGTGTAGAGTATAAAAATATGCCTTAGGAGAAGAGAGGAGCAGCTGCTCTCTTTATTGTGCATGGGAAAACATGAAAATGAAGAGTGTTGGAGTGGTTTTGGGTCAGCAAAGTTAAGATGACAGTTTTCTTCGCATTTCTTCCTTCAATTAAATCTCTACCAAGATTTCATATTTTGCCTTTGACTTCTTCATACCAAATGTTCGTTGATAAATGTATATTATTCTGGTTAAATTTCAGAAATTATGGCTCCATGGTCTTGCCGGAATTGCTACAGGAATCCGTACAGGTCGGTCCTCCTTTGCAGCTTTTTTTGTCTTTTAGGCAGAAATTTGGATTGATCTTTTGAAGGCTTTTCACTCCTAAATCACTCTTAAACTATTCATATGAAATGATCCTTATAACGTATAGAATGGATTTAGAAAGTTTCAGCTTATTTGGAGTTCGTTTGGTTAGGCTTCCGCCCCTCCTTCCTTGTTTAGCTCAGTTTTTCCTAGCCGGAGTAGGAAATGTGCTAAAGTTGAATTTTCATTTCCATGCTTCTCCATCATTTCCTAGTATGATAAAGATAACATAATAAATATTTATATAAATAAACAAAAATTTTAAGCAAAAGTATAAGATTAGAAAAAATAATAGAATTGGATTAATCAACATTACTTTAGAACAAGTAATTTCCATGTTTTAGGGCAACAAATATGTATATGAATTATGATCCAACATCTTAGCATCGAATATTCTCTACATCTTGAGCGGATTTTTCTCATTATTTAAATTGATCTAATTTGGTGTAGTTAAGTCTCTAAATAGGCATGCTCTTAGGGGGAGTTATTGTTCCTTTGCATTTATTGAGGTCGTTTATTCTTGCAATAACTCCTTTCCTTCTAGGAGAAGCTATGCCTCTTAGTTGAAAAAGTGTCTGTTGAGTTGCCTAACCCTAATATTCTGTTCTATTCAAAGGCTCTGTTTCTCTAGGGTTTGTCCCAGTGTGCAGTTTCAAACTTTTGTCTTTTAATCTTCCCATTTCTTCTCAAGCATGGTGCGCACCAAGATCACCATGCCACCCGCGTTGGCAAACACTGGCTGCAACCTCCTCTCTCTTTAGAGGAGGAGGGCCGCCAAGCTATTACCAGAGCCTACCTGACGCACCCCGGAGAACATCATCCTTCTCGCGAAAGCAGTCGGAGTCCTCCTCCTCTTCCTCATCAGTCTCTCAAGCTACCTGCCGGCGAATCCTGCTCCTTCTAGCCTACTAGTGCTCTCCGGCCACCGGCCTCCCTGGATTGCCTTACTACATCCATTGAAGAGATGCGCTCCACACTCCGCAATGGCATCATGGTGACTGACTGGAAGGTCACCAGCCTCATCGACTATGTGGTTGACATGAACATCTCGCTAGTTCGGTGTCACACTGCACTCAACAATCTCGCTATGGAGGTCTAGAACATGTAAATCCACCCCCGAGGTTTTCCTAGGAGGGAGGCTGTGACAAGCAAGGAGGTTGGGACAAACAGGGCTCCTGCTGGAGGTGATCCAGGACCGTCCACCATGGCTGCTCACAAGGAGGCTGCGCAGGATGATAGTGATGACTCCATCGATAGTGAGGAGTTTCAGGACTGGGTGGCCAAACTTATGGAGGAGCATGAGCCTTCCCCTTCAAAGGGAGAGAATTAAATTTATTTTGCTTTTTTTTTTCCTTCTTCTTTTTATTTTTCTTGAACATTTTTTTTTATTTGGTTTTTAGTTTTATAAGTGCATAAGATCATAATATTTGGATGCTTGGTTTTTATGTTGGATAATTGTTTTGCTTATTATGTTTTGTTGATACACTTGGATCTTGGAAAAGGATGGAAACTGATTCCAAAAGATCTAAGTAAAATCTTATGAACATTGATACTTGTGAGATCTAAATCTGTCTTGGATGCTTAGTTGTATTCTGCAGGTAGAAGAAGAAAAAATTTATGTGTTGAATGGGAATGCCCAAAAGGGGGAGATTCTAAGTATATTGGTTTGTCTCCATTCAATACATAGATCTCTTAAGTGTACCAGGAGACCTGAGTACCGAAAGATTAAGGAGAGCCCTTCACACCTGTATTCCCGGCAGTCCTAGGAGATTGATGAATCAAGCAATAAAAAGCACAAATCAAGCTCACTGATCTCGTTCTGAAGGTAAATGCATGTCATATCATTTTTCATATGTTTCATGTTGATTTAATGGATCTAAACTGTTTTGCAATCTTATCAGAGTGATTGGAATGAATTTTCTCTTAAAGTCCTATTTGATTTCAAACTGTTTAATTGCATATCAGATAAAGATTGTAATTGCTTACATACTATTGGTGAGGATTGATTGAGTATCAAAATCAGTTTTGAAAAAGATTTCTATGTTTATCTCAATCTATGATCAATACGATCGGATTGAGGGAGAGTTGTCATCTTCTATAAAAGGTTTTCAAATATGCATTTTTGTTAAGGTTTTTGAAGTTAAGGAATATATGTGTGTTGCACAGTCATGACAAAACTGCTTTTAAAAAAAAAACCCTCATAGATATATCTGATTTTTTCATTTTTCTTGCTCACGACATTTATCATTTACATAGTGGTTGAGATCAATGAGTTACCTTGACATGCTGATTCAGAAGACGAGTTCAGTCTCTTCTATCTAGCATAGTTTGAATCAAGTAGTGCTTAGTATAGAGGAATCAGTTGTAAATCAAGTTAGCACTGTTGCTTATTAAAAGTGGTAATACATACCACTACTTGTATACTATGATCTGTAATCTTGATTCATAGTGAAGTTGTTCTTCGTGTAGGCTATGTAAACAGCCTCGAAGTGAAGTTTCCTTAGTGGAGAGGTTTACACTGCATCAGCAATTCTTGTGTACGTGCGTTTTATTTTGAGGTATAGCTTTCATCTAGTATTTTCATTTATATATATATATATATCAAAATAAATCTACCAGCGAGAAAGATCAAACAATTTTGGAAAAGAGTAAAGGGGGTGAGGTGATTGAGATGAGAAGAGAGAAAGAGGGGGGATTTATCGTTATCTTGTTTTCCTAATTCACAAAATCAAAAATGCTATTGTTGCTGCAATGCAAAATGACTAGAGAGAACGAAAAAAAAATAAAAAAGCAAAAGGAAGTGGACGAGTCCTGAGGTGTGAGATACTTGGGAAAGAAGTGAATGAATAGAGACGGTAATTATAGAGAAGAATTAAAGAGAGGTGGGGAAGTGAACTGAGAGACCTATGAAATTGAGACGGGTGACTGCGGATTTTTTTTTTTTTTTTTTTTTCCTTGCTGGAAGGGTATAACAGGGTTTAAAATTGTGCAAAAATTTAGGGAGGTCTAAATCCTAAATTAGGAGGTATGAATAGAATCACTCATTGATTATTTTAATTTTCTAAATTTTAATTTTGTTTTTTTTCTTTTATTGAAGAAAAGTTTTATATTAGATTAGAAATATGCAATGCCATGTAATTTTCACATCACCTGGTGTTATATTGATATCATTTAACAATAAATATGAACCATTGAACATTTTAAAATCTAATGGCTCACAAGGTGTGTCAAATTTTGTGTAAAATATAGTGTCCCTTGATCTAGACCGCTAAATCATATATAAATTATAGAATTTAGTTTTATTGTACCAATTTTTTTATATATTTACCAATGGATAATTGGATCATGATGTCTGTGATCGCAAAATATTTTCTCTTCGTCTTTTTTTGAATTAAAAGAAATTTTATAGAAGAGCTGCTCAATTGAGCTTGTTACAATTATAGTTTAGAGCATCAAGTATACAATCAGGTGCACGATGCAGCCATACAGAAGCATGAGTTGCTTCAAAACCTATTGCAGCAAGTCGGTGCGCAACTTGATTGCAATTTCTAGGAGTATGAACTAATTGAATCCCCTTGAGTTTCTGCCAAACCTATTTTAATATCATCAATGGGACCACCATTAGCTACCAAATTATGATCTTCCACTTGAATTTTTGCAATAGCTTCTGAGCAGTCACTTTGAACAACCACATTGTGTACTTGAAGGGAATGTAATAGGTCAATTCCTTTACGGATTGCCAACATTTCACACTGTTTTAGAGATGCAGTATAGGGGATGGGACACACAAAGGCTGCTTTGAATCGTCCCTGAGCACTCCATCAATGCCCCCTTGATGACGATCCGGTAGGAAAGCAGAATCCACATTCAATGTGAGGCTTCATTGTGTAGTAGGTTTCCACGTTTTCTGCTGCAGTCTGTTTGATTTGTTACTAATAGCATGGATATGAGTAAACTCCTCCAGCCATGTAAAGCTACTCAACACCAAATCTTGAGTTGATTGAGTTTTGTTCTGCCATAATGTACTATTCTTGTTCCTCCAGACCCCACGAATGATCATTAACAGTTTTGTAAACAACTCATGTTGTAACTGCATCGCCCTCTCCAGCATCCACTCTCTAAAATTAATCGATGGGAGAAGAGTATGTTGCAGATTAAAGGGAGGAGCAGATACGATAGATTCAGTCATTGGTCACTTATAGAATAAATGTGCGGTGTCTTCCACTCTGTGACTACATAACACACATGTCACTTCACCATGATATCCCTTGAGAAGCAATCTTTCTCTAGTTGGCAGTAGATTATGGCAGGCTCTCCAAATGCATACTCGGACCTTTCTGAGGACTTTTTCTCTCCAAAGTTCCCGGAAAGGATCACCATTTAAGGTCGATGTCAATACATTGTGGAGAACTTGTTCATGAGCTATCCAATATGCAGATTTGACGGAGTAAAAGCCTCTTTTCTCCAAGCTCCAAATAAGTCTATCAGGACATGTTCTTATACTCAATGGTATACTCAAAACCCTTGCAGCAATGTGTGAAGGAAAGATAAAGTGTACCAAAGCAGAAATCCATTTTCTGTTTGTTTCATTGATAAGATCCGATACCAAATTTAGTTCAGTATTGGCTGCCCTGTGTAGCAAGGTTAGCGTAGCTATTGGCAGCCACTTATTTGTCCATATATGGACCTACTTTCCATCACCAATTTTCCATTGTACTCCCGTCTTTAGAACAGCTCTACCATTTAAAATACTTCTCCAAGAGAAGGATGGAGAGTCCCCCATTTCAGCCTCCCAAAAGGTTGATTGTGGAAAGTATTTCGCTTTATATAATCGAGCAATTAGAGATTGAGGATTCGAAATAATTCTCCAGCCTTGCTTTGCCAGCATAGCAAGGTTATATGCATAAATATTCTTGAACCCCATACCTCCTTCTTGTTTTGTCAGACATAGTCGTTCCCAACTTCTCCAATGGATCTTCTTTTTCTCATTTGTATCACCCTAGAAGAAAGATGCACACAACTGATGTATATCATCACACCCTAGAAGAAAGATAGCAGTTCATAGCATATAAAGGCATGGTTTGTGCTACCGCCTTTATTAGGATTTCCTTTCCTGCACAACTTAGGATCTTGGACTTCCAATTGACCAATTTCTTGGTAAGCTTCTCTTTGATATATTCAAAGATATCTGTTTTGGATTTCCCAACATGAAGTGGTAAACCGAGGTACCTGTCATGTTCATCAACCCGTAGAACATCAAGGATAGAAGCTAGGAAGGTCTGCTGCTCCATTGGAACATTTTTGCTAAAAACCACACTGCTCTTTTGATAGTTTACCTTCTGACCAGAAGCTTTTTCATACACAGTAAGGATTGCATGAAAGCTGTGACATTTTACTTCCATAGCTATCCCAAATAAGAGACTATCGTCTGCAAAAAATAAGTAATGAAGTGTTGGGGCTTGTGGACACATAGTTAGACCCTTAATCCCATGATTTTGCTCCGCACTTGTTATCAAATCAGAAAGGCCTTCAGCACATAATATGAATAGATAAGCTGATAGGGGATCACCCTGTCTAATACCACGAGTAGGTATGACCTTTGATGTAGGCTCTCCCTGAATAAGAATAGCATAACTGACACTAGTAACACAAGTCATAACCATATTTATCCATTGATTACAGAAGCCTAATTTTGTCAACATTGCATGCAAGAAAGGCCATTCTAGTCAATCATAAGCTTTAATAATGTCAAGCTTAAGGGAGAAGAAACCTGTTTATTGAGTCCACAGTTTATGCATGAAGTATGCAGCCTCTATTGCTACTAGAGTATTATCGGAAATCAATCTCCCTGGCACATAAGCACTCTGAAGTGGTGAGATTATATCAGGTAAGCACTACTTTAACCTATTTACAACAACCTTGGAGATTATTCAACATATCACATTATAGAGGGCAATAAGACTGAAATGAGCAGCCTTCTTTGGACCTTTGATTTTTGGGAAAAGACATAAATATGTGAAGTTTGACTGCTCCCAAAATTCATTCTTCTCCAATGAGTTGCGGACTGCATTACAAACATCCAAACTGACAACATCCCAATATTTTTGGTAAAAAAAAAAAAGGAGACATGCCATCTGGCCCCGGGCTTTTGGAGGGATGCATTTGAAAGAGAGCTTTTTTAATTTCATCATCTGGGTATGGTTTCATGAGGGTGTCATTCATGGCAGCAGTCACCACAGCTAGTGTAGCTGCAGTCACAGTTTCAATGGCATCAGCATTACAGCTCTCTAAGGTGAAGACGCCTTGAAAATAAGTTAAGAGTAGCCGCTTGATGTCTGTAAGTTCAGAAGTCCAATGTCCAAACTCATTAGTTAGCCCTTTATTGTATTCTTACTTCTTCTATTACTAGCCCGTCGATGGAAAAACGCTGAATTTCGATCACCATTCTTGAGCCAAATAGCACGAGAACGTTGTCTCCAGTATTTCTCTTGCTGAGTTAAGACTTGATTTTGTCTGACATGTAAATTTCTTTGGTCTTCATATTGATCAAGTGAGTAGGGGGCTTTCATGATGTCTGTGAGTTTTTCTTGAATCACTCGCAACTCCACCTTCTGTTTATCAAATTCCTTGATGTGCCAACTCATTAGTTCCTGACCAGTGGCCTTGATTATTATATCAAGTTTTTGCAAAGCATTGCTAGTAATTGGTTGTGCCCATTTCTGTTGAATAATATTTCTGCATTCAGAGTTACCATGCCACAACTCTTTAAAATGAAAGAGTCTGGCAGTTCTTTTGCGTCAAAACTTCTCCAAGTTAACCTCTATAAGAAGAGGACAGTGATCAGATTAGGAGGGGTCCAAAGTAATAACTCTACTGTAGGGGAACCATCTTCGCCATTGAGCATTCTGGAAGCCTCGATCTAACCTCTCCTTCGTGAACTTATTACTCCAAGTTTATCTACTGCCTACAAATCCCAAATCGATAAAACCACAGCTAGTCATTGTGGTTCTAAAGTTTGTCATCGACGCTTAAGCCCTAGAAGGGCCTCCTGATTTGTCCGCTTGTGACATGATTTCATTGAAATCACCAGCTATCAGCCATGGCAAATCACAAGTTTCGTTGAGGATTCTAATGAGAGACCAAGTACGACTTTGATCTGTTCTAGCTGCAAAACCATATGGTCGAGTAAACCTCCACTTTTTTGCCTCTTCAGGTTTACCAATAACAACATCAATATGATTTGCTGATTTGGATCTCAATTCTGCATGAGTTTCAACATTCCATAAGACAGCTAGGCCTTGAGACGCTTGTTGATGCGGAAAGCAGATGTTCTCCTTAAAGCCTAAACTTCTTGTTAGGTGGTCAATAAGATCTTTTTTTGCTAGGTTTTCTGACAGGAAAAACAGTGATGGCTTCCGATCTTGGACCATATTGATCAAGGCTTGTTGGGTGTCATTGTTAACAATTCCTCTACAGTTCTAGATGATGATCTTTCCTTGTAGCATAGATTGAAGATTGAGCGCTCCGATGACGAAGCTTCTTGGTGACGCAAGCAGGCGGCGCTTAGGGTTTTTCACAGATCTAAAGTTTTTTTCCTTTCTGTGCTTACATGATCAAGTGAAAGAGCTTGGAAATGAAACATTTTTATTTACTCTTAAGCTTCGCATGCAAAATATTTTCTCATTTGATACCTCTAAAGCAAACAAAACTGAAAATAATAAGGGCGTCTTTTATTCTACCAAATGACATGGTTAATAAGTGAGCATGGATGTTCTTTAATAAGTGGTACTATATATATATATATACATATATATATATATATGGGGCTGTGACCACTTACCCAATAATAACAAAAAAATTGTCCATTTACTCCACTAAGAGTTTTTTACTCTCATATATATACCCAATTTAAATACAAGTGACATTTTTACCACCAAACTAATTAATAAATTACAAAATTCTATCTCTATCTCTCTCACCTCCTATCAGACTCTCTCTTTCTCTCTCTCTCTCTCTCTCTCTTCGCCGTTCCTTCGCCACAGTCAAGCAAGACCAAAACTGACCCCCCGGAGAAGTCAATTAACCCTTACACCAACCGCAACGTCGTCACCGCCGAGTTCTCTGGTTTCGATTATGAGTGGGATGTCGTCCTGATTCTGGGGTTTGGGATCTGCAGTCTGTGTCATCGCCGCAGGGTTGGGATCTGCGTCCGGCTTGATTTCATTTTGATTCCATCGGCGTCGTCCAGTTCTCGGGTTTCGATTATGAGCAGGATGTCGTCCGGGTTCTGGGGTTTGGGATCTGCAGTCGGTGTCGTCGCTGCAGGGTTAGGATCTGCGTCCGTCTTGATTTCATTTTGATTCCGACAGCGTCGTCCGGTTCTTGGGTTTCGATTATGTGCGGGATGTCGTCCGGGTTCTGGGGTTTGAGATATGTAGTCGGTGTCGTTGCCGCATGGTCCGGGTTCTGAGTCCGGGCTTGATTTGGTTTTTTTTTTTTTTTTTTTTTGGTAAATTTGGCAGAAGAATGAAAAAAAAAGTTTATTGAGTAGTTATACATGTCTATTGCGGGGCAATAATAAGATTATTGGGAGGCAATAATATGAGTATTGGGGGACAATAATATGCATATAAATTGATCAATTGTGCCTGTAGTGTATTCATTTTGGTTTTGGGAGTTTATGCAATTCACTGGAGGGTAATAATATAATTATTTGAGGCAATAATATGAGTATTGGGAGGCAATAATATGGTTACTGGGGGGCAATAATATGATTACTGGGGGGTAATAATATGGTTACTGGGTATTATTAGGGGGACAATAAATTCAGACGCCGGAATCTGGTTAACAGTCCTGTGGCCGGATTTCGGATTCCGGTCATCGTTTGCAGAAATTCCGGTCACCGGTCGCCAGATTCCGGTCATCGGTCGCCGGATTCCGATCACCAGTCACAAGATTCTTATCACCGGTGGCCGGAGCCCGCGGGTGGCCACTGGTCACCGGAGCACAGCAAGGTGGAGGATGACTTTTCTTTCTAAGTGAGAAAGTAGGAGAGGGCAAAAAAGTCCCAAAAATAAATAAAAAGAATAAAAAAAGAATTAATTGGGTAAAGGGGAAATAATCTCTTAGAGTGTTTTGGGTAAATGGGGTTTAAAAATTGTTAGTGGAGCAAGTGTGCAAATTTTAAGCTAAAATTGGGTAAATGTGCATTTTCCCTATATATATATATACCACTTTTTCTTGTTTGTCATTTGTATTCAAAGCAGTGGAAAGGTATGTAATCTACTACTCTAACTTGAGTTTCTAATAAGATATTGTTACGATTTGATTAAAAAAAATGACACGGTTGATCAAAGGTATTCAAAAGGGGGTGCCCTTGCACTTCTAATTTCATCATATGTACCCTTTTTGTAATTAGTGAAACATCATCCTAGAGGAGAGCGCATTAGATCCACGTTTTCAATTTATAAAAGAATTGACCAAAAAATTAACGATTTGACAAGATTGATTAAGTCATGGGTACATGTGATTAAATTAGAAGTGTGGGGACACAATTGATATTTAAGGTGTAAAGGTAAGAGAGGTAAAATATAATTCGCCCAATTTTTTTTTAAGGGGTTTGGAACCTAGCCAAACTGAAAGACTCATCCACACGCTTGACTTATTATATTAAAATTAGAACTATGCATCGAATGGGACATAAAACTTTGACCTCATGCATTATTACATATGTCTTAGTAGAGTACATCTTGGTTCATCACAGGAGACTCATCTAGCGAAACGTAATCAATAAAAGTCAAACTATCTAGGTATGCTAACCTGTTGGCTACACCATTGCTTCATGGAAAACAAAGTCAATTTGAATAGAATGGAAAGATTTCATATAAAACTTACAGTCATCGATAATGCACCCTACATCAGAGAGGTCTTCCAATTTTTGTTTCGAAACCATTAGGTGAGCAATCATTTTCAGAAGTAGGCTGCAATGAACCAACACAATTGTAGACCAAAGGGGCCCCACTAACTTGGCCCGTTAACATCCTTGGAATTGCTTACTTTTTGTTGACCGTGAATTGAACGTTAACTATAATTGTTTGGTGTCATGGTGAAACAAGCGGGGGCTAATGGTATTTTTGCTGTGAAAATATCTCCATACCCAACTTCATTGAAGTCATCTGCCTCACAACGATCTGCCCTTCTGAATATCTCTTCCCCATACATCTGATTAAAAGCAGAGAGATCTAACCAATCCCAGCATCAATCAATCATCAACTGGCATTTTGGCATCTGGGATGAGGCTAACAGCTAATAACGTGTATGGGTTGGCATCAAAACCACGAAAAGGGAGAAATATCACTTTGGTCATCGAACTATGGCTCGCTCGACACTTTGGTCATCCAACTTTTAAAAACTTCATTTTGGTCATCGAACTATATCACTGTATATCACTTTGGTCATTCCGTCAATTTCCTCCGTTTTCTCTGTTAATTCCAGGGGTATTTTGGAGATGAAATGTTTTACCCGCTATTTTTATAACTTAATCCAATTTTCCCCGCCTAAGCATAAAACTTCATCCAATTTTGCCAACTTTTCCCTCCTTTTATTAATGCATTCATCATCAGTAATCAAAGCATACAACAGAGAAAAATAATCGAGTCAGAGAATGATTTAAAGTGAGGGAATATAAGAGGAAGAAAAATATTGATTTAATAAATCAAGGAATTATAAAAGGAGGGAAAAGTTGGCAAAATTGGATGAAGTTTTATGCTTAGGCGGGGAAAATTGGATTAAGTTATAAAAATAGCGGGTAAAACATTTCATCTCCAAAATACCCCTGGAATTAACAGAGAAAACGGAGGAAATTGACGGAATGACCAAAGTGATATACAGTGATATAGTTCGATGACCAAAATGAAGTTTTTAAAAGTTGGATGACCAAAGTGTCGAGCGAGCCATAGTTTGATGACCAAAGTGATATTTCTGCCCCACGAAAAATATATGGTTTGGACTCCTTCTTTCTGGTCTTTTTTACTGTTGTGTTACGGGTTATCACACAGCTTCCAAGTAAGCGTAGAACCATCTGATGAAACCTAATCGTCCCATCGGTTTGATCAATTTTGAGTCCTTGATCTTACTTTGAAGGAGAAGAAGAAGAAGAAGAATCACCCAGACGCTAGGAAAGTTTTGAGGTTATTCATAGTCCAAGTTTGCTTTGCTGCCATTTGTGGATGCATGTCAATGTCATTGTAGATACCTCTACTAGCATGACTAGTTTGCTACATCACCAAGCATAAGTAACACCCTCTTCGGGACACCCACAAGCCATGGTGAGGCCCAACCGAGACATGCATCTTGTAGCCCTATGTTCAAGCTACGCTACGGTATCCGGAAGTCATAAATCCGTCGCCGGGAAGCCACCTTTCCGGCCTTGCCAAATTGCCTTCACAAATAGGCTTTCTAGACTAGAATAGTGATTTTAGTCATCCCACATCTAAGAAAATGTAAAGGAGAAGCATTCCTTCACCTATAAAAGGAATGCCTCCTCCCACAACTCAAACACAGATTACATCTCATGTAATCCACTTGGGCCGCAAGGCTCAACGCCCTAGTATAACATTCAAGTGGACGTAGTTTCCCGCTAAGGCGGGAGATGAACCACTATACATCTTATGTCACTCTCTCTCTCTCTCTCTCTCTCTCTCTCTCTAAAGCTAACTAGAGAACCGCTCAATCTCTAACGTTAACATTGGCGCCGTCTGTGGGAAGCCAACACAAAGGCTTCGTCACCTACCACGAACTTTGACCCGAAAGTGTCGAATCAACGCTCGTTCAACATCAAATTGGGGCAGTCAATGCTTGGTCAACGCCCGGCTGAGGCGGTCAACGCCCATCAGGGTCCGGTCAACGCTGACCTAAAAAAAAAAAAAAAAATTCAGGTGTCAAATTGCTCTGGACACCCAGAGATTTGATCTGGACACCCTTTGGCATTCTTCAGTCATCAGCTCCTCCGCTGAACTGTATACCGCTACCTCCTGCGGCGATCACAGCTCGCTGCCACCTTCACGACACTCCGCCAAAGCACAACAGCACCACCGCCAGTCGAAAGTGTCATCAACTACTAGCCGCAGCAGCCTCCACCAAGGACAGTCCGCTAGGGAGTACCTCCGCCAGCGGCAACGCCGGCTTCCTCCGCTAGGCACCATCAGCGACAACCTCCACCAGCTAAGTGCTCCGCTGACCAAAGGGCTCCGCCGAGCTCCACCGCTGACCAAGACTGCACGGACGAGCACCGTTGACCGAGCCATCCTCCGCCGGCCAGCCTTCCACCAAAACTCCGCTGACCGCAACTACCGCCGACCAAGGCTGCCTCCTCTGGCTATTACCGCCGGATAGCTTCGCATCCGAGCTCCACCTCCAAAGCATCATCCTCCGCCAACTCTTCTTCTCCGCTCCGCTGAGCTCCGGTTCCGCCAGACACAGCCAGTTCCGCCGAACTCATGTTCCGCTGAACTTCAGCTTCGGCCAGACACCAACACTTCGCTGAACTTCGAGCTCAAACCTCCGCTCCGCCGGTCAAGCCTCCACTGACCACATCATCCTCCACCGGAAGGACGTCCGCCGGCCACAGGCTCCGCTCCGCCGACTCCACCAGCTTCCACTGAGCTCCAGGGAACGCTGACCTCAGGGCCTCTGTTAGGACATTGGCGGATCCCCTCCGCTGACATCCTCCGTCGGCCATCACCGATGGCCATAGCTCCGCTGGCCTAAACCTCCGCCAGGGGCCACCGCTAAGCAAGGCTCCGTCATCAATCTACCTGTACCCATCTCTCGTGCCAGAACGCCGCTGAAATCCATTATCACCATCGAGCTTTCCACTGTCAGGAGCACCAAAGCTGGACCTGCCAGCCATCTTGACACACTTTGTCAGCAGGAAACTTCGCCACTAGTCTTCATCGGCGGGAAACAACGCTCCGCTAATATCCATCAGCGGTGGTTTTTCAGCTAAGCTCCATCAGCGGCCGTCCACCCATTTTCACATTAACTCTAGTGCCGGTCCTTTCCATCCGAGCAAAGGCCACCAGCTAATTAATGACTCTTCGATCGCTGGAATCTTCGTCGAAACACCTGCGTGATCAACTTCAGTCATCGTTCATCGATCACTCACTTTGCTCGAGCCAAAGACCAGCCAAGATAAGTCCACTGATTTACAACTCATACTTATCTGATATTCTGATTGACTGATCCTTACTCACAAGCAGACCACGTGCTTATTTGTGAGAAAGCATGACTATTTTACTGCCACATATCAGCAGCATGATACACTATTTTATGGCGATGCACGTGTAGCTTGGAACACCACGTATATGCTTCTGTTCTGCACAAACAAATTATTAGTCATGAGTGCAGCATGATACATAGCACAATACATTTATGTCCCTACACTTGCCATGCAATTACACATGCATTTAATTATGACTTGCTCTCATTTATCTCTAAATGAAGTCAACACACTCTTATCTGTGCTGCACACTTCTTCTGCTCTGCACATAACAATTTATGAGCACATACAGCATGGTACATAGCATACTTGACGTACACTTGGTCTATGCACTTGGTCTATTCGAACATATGAAATTACAATCATACACATGATATAATTATTCGTGCATATTGTTTCACTCAATGCCGCCACTAATTACACTCCACATTATTGTGGCTTTACGGTCATTGGTGATTGATCAGTCAGAAGAGTGCATCTTTGCATCACTTGTGACCAATTTGGTCCCTCTAGCTTAAGATATCTCATAATCACAATAGCATCACACTTCATTTTTTGGTGTCACCCAAATTCAAATGAGATTCAAGTGTGCGTCTACACATATTTACAAGGTATACACATGTATATATCAACAAATTTCATGGCCAAATAGCAACTCATCTTAGATTGCTTATACACTTTGCTTACAATTTTGTCAAAGTACATATGCAAATTGTTAATATCGATTTTACAAATCCACATATTAATCATCTATTTTGTTTCAAGGAAATTCAACTATTTCTATTGAGCATTCAACCGCAACTACAGGTTGACGGACATTATCGGAATACTTTATCCGCCACAAGCAACGGACCGCCATGCTCGGCCAACTCCGCTAGCCTCCAAATCGGCATAAGATAAGTCACTATATCTTATCTTTTCTGCTCTTACGATTAGAGCTATTGCCATGTCTATACATGTCTCTATGAGCCTTAAGCATGCCTACAAAATGTTATTAGCAACTTTACTACAAGTATATGCTATACACATATGCCATGCCACTACTTAATTGCAACTTAATTAAATAAACATGCGACACTTAAACAAAATATTATTGCTTGCTCTATGTGTTTATCATTTTTCATAGACCAACCGCCAAGCGGTAAGGCAACGCCTCATAATGAAAATGACCGCTACGCGGCATTGCAGTCAAGTTTCTCCTCCGAGAAATAGTAAAGGGACTAGTTAACACAGCCTACGGCAGCCATTGATCCGGCAGTTAACCCCGACGCCTGGGTACCAAAGATTGGGCTCTCTACCCAACACCCTCTGCTCCGCGCAGCTCCCCTCATCAAACAATTTTCCGACCATCCGGAGGTCTATAGCCAGGAGTGGGGGACTCCTCGCAGGGCCTGGCAGGGACCCACCCGAAAGGGCAAAAGCGTTCGCTCCAACCAATTCTAGATGGACGACGCACTCACACTAATTATGCTTGATATACGGCACAAAGCTACGCTTTGGTATCAACCCGCAAGAACACCCTCCTTGACTAGGGACTTCGGGGACTTGTACATACAACCCAGCATAATTAGCAACGGTCACGCTCATGCCTCAGGGCATCACCTCGAGCTACCCGTTAATGCGCCGCCGAGCTTTTTGCGCTCGTGCCTCAGCGGCACCGCCGAACTTTTCACGCTCATGCCTTCCCGGCACCCCGAGCTTCCACCCACGAGCTTACCGCTCACACCTTTGCGGTACCCACGAGCTTCCCGCTCATGCCTTCCCGGCACCCCCGTGCTTCCCGCTCACGCCTTTGCGGCAACCCACGAGCTTCTCGCTCATGCCTTCCCGACAACCCACGAGCTTCCCGCTCATGCCTTTCCGACAACCCACGAGCTTCCCGCTCATGCCTTCCCGGCAACCCTGAGTCTTCAGATCACGAGCTTTACACTCATGCCTACTCGGCACACCACACGTTAATGGAACATTGAATTCTTCTACCATTTGTCACCCATGACAAATTGAATTCTTTTCGAGTTCCATTAATACGAGCGACAACCAAACAAACACAAGCGTTCACGGATTCATCATTCACGAATTACAAACTCTTACCTCCGCAGCGCTCATGCAACTTACATTTATCATATGCAATCCATATGCTCACACGACCATACGCGTTCTCGAGTTTGTACGTCATAAGCGATCGTACTCGGCGCCATTCGAGTGTATACATCAAAATGTATCACGCACCCCGTACGTTCATATATGCCAACGCATATAGGTGCAACTCACATTTGTTGCCCAATGCAACGAGAATCCTACATATGCCTGTTTTTTGTCTTTGTTTTGCAGGTTAACGAGTCCCTTCTTGCTTACAGAGTTCGGGGACTTGTAAGGGCTTCGTGCCGCCCGGTTACTTATGCTTGATGACTTCATGATTATAACTCCCCAACCAAGAAGCTCCTCTTACTTGGGGACTTCGGGGACTTGTAGATACCTCTACTAGCATGACTAGTTTGCTACATCACCAAGCATAAGTAACACCCTCTTCGGGACACCCACAAGCCATGGTGAGGCCCAACCGAGACATGCATCTTGTAGCCCTATGTTCAAGCTACGCTACAGTATCCGGAAGTCACAAATCCGTCGCCGGGAAGCCACCTTTCCGGCCTTGCCAACATGCCCTCACAAATAGGCTTTCTAGACTAGAATAGTGATTTTAGTCATCCCACATCTAAGAAAATGTAAAGGAGAAGCATTCCTTCACCTATAAAAGGAATGCCTCCTCCCACAAATCAAACACACATTACATCTCATGTAATCCACTTGGGCCGCAAGGCTCAACGCCCTAGTATAACATTCAAGTGGACGTAGTTTCCCGCTAAGGCGGGAGATGAACCACTATACATCTTGTGTCACTCTCTATCTCTCTCTCTCTCTCTAAAGCTAACTACAGAACCGCTCAATCTCTAACGTTAATAGTCATCTTCTTCGAAACCAAGCATCAATTCGATCTGAATTGGATCCTTCTGCTATAAATTTGGGATCTTTAAATACCTGTTTCTGATTTGGAAAGTACTTATCTGTGTATTGTTAATGAATTACATTGGATTTTATTTTTATTTTTGTTTTTTAAGCCTCTTATACCTTGATGAAATCTTTCACCCTGTTGTTGCCGTTTTGTTGTCTGTAACATTTGTTCTAATTTTCAGAGAGGGATTTATCATAAGCTTATTGAGATGCAATAGGATATTGGGATTGCGATTGACTTGTGACTTGCCATTCCGGGTTAGATTATTCCACAAGCTATGTGCTCAAGATATGGGCTTTCTATTGGCTTGTTTGCATTCTGATGATCATTTGCTATCCAATCGCCTACCTAATTGGAAAAGTAATGCTCATAACCTTCCACTAGACCTCAGTTTCTGCCTTATTAATTTTGGTTATTGGACATTTAAGTATTGCACCTAGTCACCTACAATCAAATTACTTGTTACAAGGCAATGATTTTTGTTTCTTTTTCATTCTATATCTTATGATAATTCTGTATTTGCACTCCATTTTTGCGGTTTCCTTGATCAGATAAAGGATGAAGAGTTATTAAAGGCCGAAGTGCCCTAATTAAGTGCAATAGGCTCATTATTGTACTTAGCTCAATGCACAAGACCAGACATCTCATTCGCAGTGAACTTGTTAGCTCGACATAGTTCTGCTCCAACAAGTCGCCATTGGATTGGTGTAAAGACAATATTTTGATACGTAAAAGGTATGATTGATATGAGCTTGTTCCATTCCTACATAGAGAAAAGGGATGACTGAAGTTTGGGATCGGACCCTGGAAGACAAGAAGCCGTCATCTATAATTCCATATCTGGTGAAGTAGCCGGCACCGGCGCCACCGCAGTCCATGGTGGTCAGCGTCCTCCTCCTCTCCTCCATCAAAATGGCAATGATGTTTTGATGGGTTTTGTTGATGCAAGGTATCTCTCTGACCCTCACAAAGATCGCTCCCAAACTGGTTATGTCTTTACCATGGGAAGTACTGTGATATCTTGGAGGTCTGCAAAATAGACTTTTGCTGCTACTTCCTCAAATCATGCAGAGATTATTGCTCTACATGAAGCCGTGAGTGAATGCATATGGCTAAGGTATGTAATTAAACATATCCGAGGAACTTGTGGTTTGAGGTCTACCATAGATGAACCTACATACATTTATGAGGATAATGCAGGTTATGCAGCTTGTATTGAACAAATGAAATTAGGTTTCATCAAAGGTGACAACATCAAGCATATATCGCCTAAGTTCTTTTACAATCAGCAACAACAATCAGTTCTAATGATTGAAGTGAATCAAATCCGATCAGAGGATAATGTAGTGGACTTATTCACTAAGTAGTTACCTAAATCCACCTTCAAGAAATATGTGAAGGAGCATCAGATTGAGAAATCTATCCGAACTCCCATGATTGTAGCAATCAGGGGGAGGTATGATGTGTTGTACTCTTTTTCTCCTCCTCGAGGTTGTTTTTGTCCCACATAATTTTTCATTCAAGCAAGGTTTTAAACGAGGCAACGATTGAAGCGTCACCACCAAGTTTGAGCGGCACAAGGGGGAGTGTTGAAGAATATTGACATTTAGTGTGCCTTGTCAAACTAGGATTAGTTCTATGATTGTAATAGGAGAGAAGGTTCTAGAATTCCTAGTCCGATTCGGAATAGTTTTCCTTGTGTCATTAGAATACGTACTTTGTAATCCCTATATATAGGGCTCCTATTATCAATAGTGTAACACACAATTCTCTCATTAATCTTTCTCGAATCCTTTATTGTTAAACAGATACTAATCTTTTAGGACGGCGACTATGGAAATGTTTTGTTGGCAGGCCATCCCTTGGGTGAGAAATTATAATGGTGTATAGGTGCCATAATTTTATAATTGGACTCATGAAGATGTATCAGTGATTGTCATCCCTTCTGAAGGTTTCTTTAAGGGTCTGTTTACTTGGAATCTGACAAAAGAAGAGAATTGTTTTCAACACTTTTAAATTGGAGAGTTAGAACAATTATTGGGAAATTCTTTACATTCCAAGAAAGGCTTTTACTTTGAGCAGTAAAACATTACAAAACTGTCATGATGGAATTTGGTTGGAATTTGCTTTCCCAAAATTTACTTTTGGAATGGAGCAGTTATACATCAGATGCATCCTAACATGGCTATTAATCTCAATTTGTTCACGACACTATATTTAATGCTTCTGAAGTTCTGATGTAACTCGAGGGCAATTTGTCAACAAGAGCAAGTAACAATAAGAGATCTCCAGTACCTGCAGCAAAAGCAAGAAGAAATTGATGTATCAATTCAAAAACACGAATGCTTCAATTAATAACGAAATCACAAGTTAACATATCATCCGTATTATTAGTTTATTATGAAAAAATAAAATGAACTCAGCACATAAACATCCAGGGACAGATGAGTTCACAAACCATAAAAGGAAAGATAACCTAACGCCCAAGCTCATATCCACAAAATGCTAGACAAAACTAGCAAACACAAAGTAGAAGAACATATAAATGGAGAAAGAAACGAAGACTTAAATTTCATAATATACTTCTGTTATAGTTAAACAACAAAACTTGGACGAAAATAAGGAAAGGAATACTTTCCCACGTCTCATTTATATTGACAATGGACGAAATATGGTTCTCCCATTTACGCAACTACATTACAAAGTTAACAACACAGGAAAGCTGAAAATAGCAAATTGATCTCAAATTGTGATTGATGCCATTATATCAATATCTCCTGGTTGCAAAAGAAGACTTCACAGAACAGAAAGTCTAATTCAGCCTCACAAGAACAGGTTACTACTGATTAAGGAAAGCTCATAAAAAAATACTTTGTGAACACTTACTTCTTCTGTTTCTTGAAATGGTATAAGATCGTATGTCACAACGGAGAAGCATAGCTACATCTTCATTACTGTTTTACAACATAGAAGTGACAGAATGAGCTGGGTCATGTATGACACAGATATTCTCTGATTTTTATATGACTAGCTTCCAAAGACAAAAATAAACTCAAAAGAATAACTAATTTAGTCGATTCATCTTGAGATCTAGAGGAACAATAGCAACATTTGCAATGATTAAGTGTTCAAACCTGTCTATGTGGTAAAGATGTTTCCAATCTTTAGGCACTTTGTTATGTGCTAAATGAATGCCAAAAAACACGGTCTAACAGTAGCAATTGCTTACGTAGTTGCAATTCTGTAGATATCCCACCGCTAACTAATGACTAAAGCAACATTTTTAGACCAATCAGAACATGCTGCTAATTTGAAGTTTCTGTAGCATGTTTTTGTTAGTAAAATATGGTCTACAAAGATTCTAAAACTTCTAGATAAGACGAGAAAATTATGATAGTGTAAAATAAGGTCTGCAGAACACATATTTCACACATCAGTGGATAATAATATTTGAGAAGGCAAACAAATCACAGTGGTGCTGAACAAGTACAAATGACTAAAAGAAATGAACAAAAACAAATAGGACATATAGACCCGGAAGTAAGACCAAAAAGCCCATGGACAGAAATGTGTTGTGATCTCGTTTCTGTATCCCCTTGTTCCAAGCTGTCCATATTCATTGTTATAAGTGCCATCAGGTCATGCATGAAATGCCCCCTGTTTGAGCCCAAAAGTATTTTTGGCAAGATCCTTTAGTGGGTTCCAGCCAGTGGGCCGATACCTGCGGCCCAAAAATAAAACTACTCGGGTCTGGATTGTAGCTTCGCCCATTCCGTGACTCATAAGGAGACGAAACCTTCTTGAGGTCGAGTAGTAGAGATTAAACAGGAAACTTCAATTAAGAATCCTTCTAAGGCAAGGAGCAGTCGAAACCCTAGGGTATAAGTACAGGGTTAAGTGGCGAAATCAAGGACCTTTTCTCCAATCAACTAATCCCAGCGATTACAAAGCCTCCCCGGAGCAAACCTTCAACCTCGTTGAAACTCGGTGACAGCCCGCCAGTCCTAGTCTCCTCGCGAGCCGACTGTCAGCCTCACCAGATCAACTCGGCGACCGTACTTCCAGTCCCAGTCTCCTCGCGAGCCGACCGCCAGTACTACTGCCACCGATACACCCAGCAAAGCAAGGGTAACGCCCTCGCAACCCAGCGAAGCTAAAGATACGCTTTAGCAAACGCCGTGCTTTCTCAAAACTTCCCAGTGATTGCTCTGCTCAACCTACAACGTTGAGTATCGATTTTGGTGACCAAAGAGATCACACCCAAAGTCCTTATCCGTAAGGCAAAATTCCTTTTCATAAAGGCTAGAGAAGAACCCCTTGACGAGGTTGGTGCTCTCCTCGTCCACAGCGTTTGAAGAAGAAGTCAGATTAAGGGACTACCCCAACGACTGCACCTCACGGTGCTGGCACACCTGCGCAATCACTCGCTCAAAAGAGACAGTTTGCACACCAACTGGTTTTGGAGCCAAACATTTTGGCACGCCCAGTGGGACTCATCTATAGTGTTTCTTTGTGAACGCAACCATTGGGAAGTCTAGCGATAACCCTTATCAAAAAGGCTACGCTAACTTCTCAAAACATAAGACCTCCAGTTACAGGCCGCATTCTCGCGCGGACTGTCGTGGTCTTTCTGAAGAACAAGTGACGCAACGATTTTCTCATCAGTCCCAGTCACCCGGTATGTCAACTGGACAAGATGAGAATCGCTCGACCGCTACTGAGGGTCAGAGCGTCAATATTAACCAGGCCAGCGAGCCTGTTATCCCCACCACTGTCAGCACTGCTATGGGTGGTGGAGAAGGAGAGGCTTTCGTCCCGAAGCCTATTCCAGAAGGAGCGACCTTTGAGGAAAGGTGCGCGATCATCATGGAAAATATCGAGAACCATGGCAAAAATATGGACGCTGATTTCGCCAGAGAAACCGCAAAGGCAGATAAGCTCTTACGCGAGCTGGATCAGCGTATGACTCGACACACAGAGGATACCAGACAGCAGATCGCACAATCAGAAAGTGCTTTGAAGGCACATGCCGCAGGTATCGCTAGTGAGCAGGATTAACGTCAAAAGGCAATTTTGGAGGCTATAGCAGGCCACACCAAGCAGACCGTGTCGGATATGGCGGGTCTTCGCAAAGATGGGGCTAACCTAGCAACCGAGGTGGCTATGTAGAGAGCAGAATTGAATCAAGCAAGAGATGTATTGAACAAAGCTTTAGGGGATCCTAATGCTATCCTAGGCTCTCTTGGCCAACCATCCGGTTCAGGCAAGTACGTGCCGCCAAATCAGCGCGAGAAGGCTAACAATAATGCTGTTTCTTCCTCAGCTACTGTTACTTCTACGCCTGCGAAGAACCAAGAACAAGCACTGGTTATCAGTGGCAGCAAGGAAAAGACTGCTTCATCAAGCGGATACACCACCAGACAAAGGCACCAAGCCTCAAAGGGCGCAGGGACTTCGTCCGAACCAGTTACGTTCGTTCAGTACGACAGTGACGGGGCAGAGATGATGTATCAAGAACTACCGGGAAATTATTATGGGCTTGACCAGACCGGCACCTCGATCAAGATAACAGCTCTGTCGAAGGAAGAGATTACGCCAGCGGTGACTCTCCAGCAACAGGCTACTACCCGCATTGTGCATGTCGGGGAAGGGTCGGCAATGGTGAACCAGACAGTGCCTGTACAAGCTACTGACCGGATTGCGGCGACACCTCCTCCTCCTCCGGGCCCAGAATATGTAAGACGTGATGAAGTAGAGGAGATGATCAGATTGGCCAACCCTAGGGCCCAACCAGATGGGGTCTATGAAGGATCTTTCCCGCCACACATCATGCTCGCACCTTTTCCCCGAGGTTATAAGAATATCATATTTTCTACTTTTTCAGGGGAGGACACTGAAGATGCGGCGAAGCATCTGGCCAGGTTTAGGGTACATTGTGGCCAGTACCAGAATGATGATGTCCTCAAATGTAGGATCTTTGGCACTTCTCTGTCAGGCGCCGCCTTCAGATGGTTTTCTAAACTTAGACCAGAAACAGTGGCGGATTGGCCGGCAATGGAACTACTCTTCCGTGAGACGTTTGGAACTATTGAACCTGAAGTAGACTTAGCCTCACTCACTCAGATGGCACAGCATCCTACAGAATCAGCAGTTGCCTATCTTCAGCGCTTTCAAATCCAGAAAGCCAAGCTGAATGTCATACTGCCCGAGAAGGAGTTAGTTAAGTTGGCGGTCAAGGGTTTGGAGCCCTGTCAATGAAAGAAGCAGCATGGCAGCATGATTCAGTCGATGGGGGAACTCATCACAGAAGTAGGCAATTTCGAGCATCTCCTGAGAGAAACAGATGCGAGGAAGAATGCCTCCAGAGGGACGTACGTGCCAGGTAAACATTGTACCGTAGCAGCCTTGAGCTACCAACCGGCCACTTACGACCCTTATTACCATCATAACACTGAAGGAGTGGGCCAGGAAGATGAAGAGGGCGAGGATAATGATATAGCAGCCTACGAGTTAACCGGGAAAAAGAATCCGTCCTTGAAACAGCTGAAAATCTCCAAGGAGCTTGTTAAGCTCAAGTCGATGGCTTTCACCAAGCCGGAGTTCGCGACATATACTTATGATGCCAATAAGGCCCATGAGATCCTTGATGAGATGATCGCTGCGAAGATGGTGAAGACTGATTTTGGACCTTTTCCGCGACCAGAGCAGTTGAAGGGGAAGAAATATTGCAAATTCCATAATCTGTGGAATCACAACACCGCGGATTGTGTAAAGCTCAAAGACCAGATTCAAGTATGGCTTAATAACGGTAGTTTGCAGGTAGAGGCTATAGTCACAGCGGCGGCACTAGTTGACGTAGATCCTTTTCCAGATACTGGGATCAACATGGTCAATGTAGATTGGACCAAACAGCAGCGACGTAAACCAACTCTGGATTTGGGTTCGAGCGAGCAAAGTGAGAAGCCCATCGCAGATGAGACACCCGCCAAGGGCAAAATTGAATCAACCAATCAGGCCTCACCCGTAATCTTGTGCTCGCGATGTAAGGAAGAATGCTGTATCCAAGTGTCACATGAAGAAGTCGAGCAGACATTTCGCTTTGGTTCCCTACCACCAATCAAGTGGGCTTCGTCGTCACGGAACTATTAGCCTTCCAGTCCAAGAGAAAGGGAGAAGACGGAGTCACCACTATCCCCCAAGGACTCCAACTTATTCATGAAACTGAAGCAGCCGCAGACGGTCCGAAACAAGAGAAGGCCAGGAGCGAGTGCAAGGATAGTCTGACCAAACCCTACATACCACCTGCTTCAGTTAATCCTATCAAGGAGGGAAAATGGTACACCAGGAAAAAGGGCAAGGCGGTGGAGATTAGCTCGTCCAGAAAAAGGAAGCTCCAACGCAGGTTTGGGGAAGCCAAGCGCGCTTTAGAGGCTCTAAATCAGGGCCTGATCAAGCCTTCACAATTGGTCAAGTCGCCCGAGCAATACCAGAGAGAGATGGAGTTGTTGGCTGCTAAACCGTTGAGGCCTCCCCGTAGTTTTAAAAAATAAACGCATTCTCTAACAGGGGTCTCAAAGCCCAGTGTTTTTTGCAGGATGACTGAAGAGCGCTCATCTCCTCTTGCAAGAATGAAGAACTCACCACCGCGGCGGCCACATGTCAAGAGCAGGCTTTTCCGTGAGGAACCAGTGGACAAAACTTCGATCTTTGACAGACTGGGGGGCAAGGACAAGGCTAGTGACAGCCTATAGTGGCGGCCCAAGAAAGTCCAAAGTGTAGTCATCTCTCCCTCAGCGGAGAATATGAAGTCGGAAAACCCTAAGCCGGCTGCCGTGACACAAGAGCTTGGACATTGCGAGGTAAAAGGCCTCATAGAAGGATCGTTGGTGGATTGTTTGGCTAAGCAATTCCAAACAGATATCCCGGCCGCGGAGCCTAAGCTCAACTTGGAAGACGACATGGAGGAAACAGAGATAACTGACGTTTCTTGCAATATGGTCTATGTGCTCCCTGCGAGATATGCATTACCAATCGCTGCTCAGGACTGTGTAGGAGTTGAAGAGGAAAGTGTACCGCCATTGCAGGTCACATCAGTAGCCGCGACACCTGTAGAGGACACGGTCCCGCTACGAACGGAAGAGGCTCCGGACAAGGGGTCACTCATGAACTTTTCCAAACTAACGCCAACTATGGTCCAACACATGCGACCATTATACATCACGACAAACGTTGGCGGTATCAAAGTTAGTAAAATCATGATTGACACCGGAGCCGCCATTAATGTCGTCACTACCAGGACCATGCATTTGCTTGGGATCAAGCGGGAGAAAATCCAGTCCACATCTCTCGCACTCAAAAATTTCGCAGGTACTGTAACAAAAACCCTGGGATTATTGTTCATACGTATTAAGGTAGGACCAGTAGAGGGAGTTTATGCCTTCTTCATGACGAATTGCTATGCGGCCTACAGTGCCATCTTGGGCAGAGATTGGATCCACATGAGCTACTGCGTACCTTCAACACTTCATCAAGAGCTGGTTATGTGGAATAGGGAAACAGATATGACGGAGGTGATCAAGGCGGACCCTCGCCCATTTCCAGTTTCCGCAAACTATGTAGATGCCAGATACTATTTGGAGCCTATCACTCCATTATAGGCTAGTGGCATTGATGATAAGGGCCGCCCCACAGGGGTGACGGCCTCTGAACTGGCACAGTGGGGGCTTACGCTCGCTGTACATACATGTACATTTGCAAGCATAATTAGCTATAATGGGCCATGCTCATTGTACCGCCAAAGGTACTAATTCCAACCAAAGGAATGACATGCGGACACACCGCCAGGCGGGCTACAGCCTCGGCGTTGGACCACCTCCAGATCGCCACCGACGCGCCGCCACGCGCCGCGCCAAGGCGACGAAGTCTCCGCTGAGCGAAACCCCGCCAGCGGAACTTTTCCCTTGTCATTTTCTCAAGCGACGAAGTCTCCGCTGAGCGAAACCCCGCCAGCGGAACTTTTCCCTTGTCATTTTCTCAAGCGACGAAGTCTCCGCTGAGCGAAACCCCGCCAGCGGAACTTTTCCCTTGTCATTTTCTCAAGCGACGAAGTCTCCGCTGAGCGAAACCCCGCCAGCGGAACTTTTCCCTTGTCATTTTCTCAAGCGACGAAGTCTCCGCTGAGCGAAACCCCGCCAGCGGAACTTTTCCCTTGTCATTTTCTCAAGCGACGAAGTCTCCGCTGAGCGAAACCCCGCCAGCGGAACTTTTCCCTTGTCATTTTCTCAAGCGACGAAGTCTCCGCTGAGCGAAACCCCGCCAGCGGAACTTTTCCCTTGTCATTTTCTCAAGCGACGAAGTCTCCGCTGAGCGAAACCCCGCCAGCGGAACTTTTCCCTTGTCATTTTCTCAAGCGACGAAGTCTCCGCTGAGCGAAACCCCGCCAGCGGAACTTTTCCCTTGTCATTTTCTCAAGCGACGAAGTCTCCGCTGAGCGAAACCCCGCCAGCGGAACTTTTCCCTTGTCATTTTCTCAAGCGACGAAGTCTCCGCTGAGCGAAACCCCGCCAGCGGAACTTTTCCCTTGTCATTTTCTCAAGCGACGAAGTCTCCGCTGAGCGAAACCCCGCCAGCGGAACTTTTCCCTTGTCATTTTCTCAAGCGACGAAGTCTCCGCTGAGCGAAACCCCGCCAGCGGAACTTTTCCCTTGTCATTTTCTCAAGCGACGAAGTCTCCGCTGAGCGAAACCCCGCCAGCGGAACTTTTCCCTTGTCATTTTCTCAAGCGACGAAGTCTCCGCTGAGCGAAACCCCGCCAGCGGAACTTTTCCCTTGTCATTTTCTCAAGCGACGAAGTCTCCGCTGAGCGAAACCCCGCCAGCGGAACTTTTCCCTTGTCATTTTCTCAAGCGACGAAGTCTCCGCTGAGCGAAACCCCGCCAGCGGAACTTTTCCCTTGTCATTTTCTCAAGCGACGAAGTCTCCGCTGAGCGAAACCCCGCCAGCGGAACTTTTCCCTTGTCATTTTCTCAAGCGACGAAGTCTCCGCTGAGCGAAACCCCGCCAGCGGAACTTTTCCCTTGTCATTTTCTCAAGCGACGAAGTCTCCGCTGAGCGAAACCCCGCCAGCGGAACTTTTCCCTTGTCATTTTCTCAAGCGACGAAGTCTCCGCTGAGCGAAACCCCGCCAGCGGAACTTTTCCCTTGTCATTTTCTCAAGCGACGAAGTCTCCGCTGAGCGAAACCCCGCCAGCGGAACTTTTCCCTTGTCATTTTCTCAAGCGACGAAGTCTCCGCTGAGCGAAACCCCGCCAGCGGAACTTTTCCCTTGTCATTTTCTCAAGCGACGAAGTCTCCGCTGAGCGAAACCCCGCCAGCGGAACTTTTCCCTTGTCATTTTCTCAAGCGACGAAGTCTCCGCTGAGCGAAACCCCGCCAGCGGAACTTTTCCCTTGTCATTTTCTCAAGCGACGAAGTCTCCGCTGAGCGAAACCCCGCCAGCGGAACTTTTCCCTTGTCATTTTCTCAAGCGACGAAGTCTCCGCTGAGCGAAACCCCGCCAGCGGAACTTTTCCCTTGTCATTTTCTCAAGCGACGAAGTCTCCGCTGAGCGAAACCCCGCCAGCGGAACTTTTCCCTTGTCATTTTCTCAAGCGACGAAGTCTCCGCTGAGCGAAACCCCGCCAGCGGAACTTTTCCCTTGTCATTTTCTCAAGCGACGAAGTCTCCGCTGAGCGAAACCCCGCCAGCGGAACTTTTCCCTTGTCATTTTCTCAAGCGACGAAGTCTCCGCTGA
The DNA here is from genome assembly GCA_002564525.1 of Rosa multiflora. Lineage (NCBI taxonomy): Eukaryota > Viridiplantae > Streptophyta > Magnoliopsida > Rosales > Rosaceae > Rosa > Rosa multiflora. Next base: position 136,965 of record BDJD01002879.1, on the reverse strand, counting down.
GCGAAACCCCGCCAGCGGAACTTTTCCCTTGTCATTTTCTCAAGCGACGAAGTCTCCGCTGAGCGAAACCCCGCCAGCGGAACTTTTCCCTTGTCATTTTCTCAAGCGACGAAGTCTCCGCTGAGCGAAACCCCGCCAGCGGAACTTTTCCCTTGTCATTTTCTCAAGCGACGAAGTCTCCGCTGAGCGAAACCCCGCCAGCGGAACTTTTCCCTTGTCATTTTCTCAAGCGACGAAGTCTCCGCTGAGCGAAACCCCGCCAGCGGAACTTTTCCCTTGTCATTTTCTCAAGCGACGAAGTCTCCGCTGAGCGAAACCCCGCCAGCGGAACTTTTCCCTTGTCATTTTCTCAAGCGACGAAGTCTCCGCTGAGCGAAACCCCGCCAGCGGAACTTTTCCCTTGTCATTTTCTCAAGCGACGAAGTCTCCGCTGAGCGAAACCCCGCCAGCGGAACTTTTCCCTTGTCATTTTCTCAAGCGACGAAGTCTCCGCTGAGCGAAACCCCGCCAGCGGAACTTTTCCCTTGTCATTTTCTCAAGCGACGAAGTCTCCGCTGAGCGAAACCCCGCCAGCGGAACTTTTCCCTTGTCATTTTCTCAAGCGACGAAGTCTCCGCTGAGCGAAACCCCGCCAGCGGAACTTTTCCCTTGTCATTTTCTCAAGCGACGAAGTCTCCGCTGAGCGAAACCCCGCCAGCGGAACTTTTCCCTTGTCATTTTCTCAAGCGACGAAGTCTCCGCTGAGCGAAACCCCGCCAGCGGAACTTTTCCCTTGTCATTTTCTCAAGCGACGAAGTCTCCGCTGAGCGAAACCCCGCCAGCGGAACTTTTCCCTTGTCATTTTCTCAAGCGACGAAGTCTCCGCTGAGCGAAACCCCGCCAGCGGAACTTTTCCCTTGTCATTTTCTCAAGCGACGAAGTCTCCGCTGAGCGAAACCCCGCCAGCGGAACTTTTCCCTTGTCATTTTCTCAAGCGACGAAGTCTCCGCTGAGCGAAACCCCGCCAGCGGAACTTTTCCCTTGTCATTTTCTCAAGCGACGAAGTCTCCGCTGAGCGAAACCCCGCCAGCGGAACTTTTCCCTTGTCATTTTCTCAAGCGACGAAGTCTCCGCTGAGCGAAACCCCGCCAGCGGAACTTTTCCCTTGTCATTTTCTCAAGCGACGAAGTCTCCGCTGAGCGAAACCCCGCCAGCGGAACTTTTCCCTTGTCATTTTCTCAAGCGACGAAGTCTCCGCTGAGCGAAACCCCGCCAGCGGAACTTTTCCCTTGTCATTTTCTCAAGCGACGAAGTCTCCGCTGAGCGAAACCCCGCCAGCGGAACTTTTCCCTTGTCATTTTCTCAAGCGACGAAGTCTCCGCTGAGCGAAACCCCGCCAGCGGAACTTTTCCCTTGTCATTTTCTCAAGCGACGAAGTCTCCGCTGAGCGAAACCCCGCCAGCGGAACTTTTCCCTTGTCATTTTCTCAAGCGACGAAGTCTCCGCTGAGCGAAACCCCGCCAGCGGAACTTTTCCCTTGTCATTTTCTCAAGCGACGAAGTCTCCGCTGAGCGAAACCCCGCCAGCGGAACTTTTCCCTTGTCATTTTCTCAAGCGACGAAGTCTCCGCTGAGCGAAACCCCGCCAGCGGAACTTTTCCCTTGTCATTTTCTCAAGCGACGAAGTCTCCGCTGAGCGAAACCCCGCCAGCGGAACTTTTCCCTTGTCATTTTCTCAAGCGACGAAGTCTCCGCTGAGCGAAACCCCGCCAGCGGAACTTTTCCCTTGTCATTTTCTCAAGCGACGAAGTCTCCGCTGAGCGAAACCCCGCCAGCGGAACTTTTCCCTTGTCATTTTCTCAAGCGACGAAGTCTCCGCTGAGCGAAACCCCGCCAGCGGAACTTTTCCCTTGTCATTTTCTCAAGCGACGAAGTCTCCGCTGAGCGAAACCCCGCCAGCGGAACTTTTCCCTTGTCATTTTCTCAAGCGACGAAGTCTCCGCTGAGCGAAACCCCGCCAGCGGAACTTTTCCCTTGTCATTTTCTCAAGCGACGAAGTCTCCGCTGAGCGAAACCCCGCCAGCGGAACTTTTCCCTTGTCATTTTCTCAAGCGACGAAGTCTCCGCTGAGCGAAACCCCGCCAGCGGAACTTTTCCCTTGTCATTTTCTCAAGCGACGAAGTCTCCGCTGAGCGAAACCCCGCCAGCGGAACTTTTCCCTTGTCATTTTCTCAAGCGACGAAGTCTCCGCTGAGCGAAACCCCGCCAGCGGAACTTTTCCCTTGTCATTTTCTCAAGCGACGAAGTCTCCGCTGAGCGAAACCCCGCCAGCGGAACTTTTCCCTTGTCATTTTCTCAAGCGACGAAGTCTCCGCTGAGCGAAACCCCGCCAGCGGAACTTTTCCCTTGTCATTTTCTCAAGCGACGAAGTCTCCGCTGAGCGAAACCCCGCCAGCGGAACTTTTCCCTTGTCATTTTCTCAAGCGACGAAGTCTCCGCTGAGCGAAACCCCGCCAGCGGAACTTTTCCCTTGTCATTTTCTCAAGCGACGAAGTCTCCGCTGAGCGAAACCCCGCCAGCGGAACTTTTCCCTTGTCATTTTCTCAAGCGACGAAGTCTCCGCTGAGCGAAACCCCGCCAGCGGAACTTTTCCCTTGTCATTTTCTCAAGCGACGAAGTCTCCGCTGAGCGAAACCCCGCCAGCGGAACTTTTCCCTTGTCATTTTCTCAAGCGACGAAGTCTCCGCTGAGCGAAACCCCGCCAGCGGAACTTTTCCCTTGTCATTTTCTCAAGCGACGAAGTCTCCGCTGAGCGAAACCCCGCCAGCGGAACTTTTCCCTTGTCATTTTCTCAAGCGACGAAGTCTCCGCTGAGCGAAACCCCGCCAGCGGAACTTTTCCCTTGTCATTTTCTCAAGCGACGAAGTCTCCGCTGAGCGAAACCCCGCCAGCGGAACTTTTCCCTTGTCATTTTCTCAAGCGACGAAGTCTCCGCTGAGCGAAACCCCGCCAGCGGAACTTTTCCCTTGTCATTTTCTCAAGCGACGAAGTCTCCGCTGAGCGAAACCCCGCCAGCGGAACTTTTCCCTTGTCATTTTCTCAAGCGACGAAGTCTCCGCTGAGCGAAACCCCGCCAGCGGAACTTTTCCCTTGTCATTTTCTCAAGCGACGAAGTCTCCGCTGAGCGAAACCCCGCCAGCGGAACTTTTCCCTTGTCATTTTCTCAAGCGACGAAGTCTCCGCTGAGCGAAACCCCGCCAGCGGAACTTTTCCCTTGTCATTTTCTCAAGCGACGAAGTCTCCGCTGAGCGAAACCCCGCCAGCGGAACTTTTCCCTTGTCATTTTCTCAAGCGACGAAGTCTCCGCTGAGCGAAACCCCGCCAGCGGAACTTTTCCCTTGTCATTTTCTCAAGCGACGAAGTCTCCGCTGAGCGAAACCCCGCCAGCGGAACTTTTCCCTTGTCATTTTCTCAAGCGACGAAGTCTCCGCTGAGCGAAACCCCGCCAGCGGAACTTTTCCCTTGTCATTTTCTCAAGCGACGAAGTCTCCGCTGAGCGAAACCCCGCCAGCGGAACTTTTCCCTTGTCATTTTCTCAAGCGACGAAGTCTCCGCTGAGCGAAACCCCGCCAGCGGAACTTTTCCCTTGTCATTTTCTCAAGCGACGAAGTCTCCGCTGAGCGAAACCCCGCCAGCGGAACTTTTCCCTTGTCATTTTCTCAAGCGACGAAGTCTCCGCTGAGCGAAACCCCGCCAGCGGAACTTTTCCCTTGTCATTTTCTCAAGCGACGAAGTCTCCGCTGAGCGAAACCCCGCCAGCGGAACTTTTCCCTTGTCATTTTCTCAAGCGACGAAGTCTCCGCTGAGCGAAACCCCGCCAGCGGAACTTTTCCCTTGTCATTTTCTCAAGCGACGAAGTCTCCGCTGAGCGAAACCCCGCCAGCGGAACTTTTCCCTTGTCATTTTCTCAAGCGACGAAGTCTCCGCTGAGCGAAACCCCGCCAGCGGAACTTTTCCCTTGTCATTTTCTCAAGCGACGAAGTCTCCGCTGAGCGAAACCCCGCCAGCGGAACTTTTCCCTTGTCATTTTCTCAAGCGACGAAGTCTCCGCTGAGCGAAACCCCGCCAGCGGAACTTTTCCCTTGTCATTTTCTCAAGCGACGAAGTCTCCGCTGAGCGAAACCCCGCCAGCGGAACTTTTCCCTTGTCATTTTCTCAAGCGACGAAGTCTCCGCTGAGCGAAACCCCGCCAGCGGAACTTTTCCCTTGTCATTTTCTCAAGCGACGAAGTCTCCGCTGAGCGAAACCCCGCCAGCGGAACTTTTCCCTTGTCATTTTCTCAAGCGACGAAGTCTCCGCTGAGCGAAACCCCGCCAGCGGAACTTTTCCCTTGTCATTTTCTCAAGCGACGAAGTCTCCGCTGAGCGAAACCCCGCCAGCGGAACTTTTCCCTTGTCATTTTCTCAAGCGACGAAGTCTCCGCTGAGCGAAACCCCGCCAGCGGAACTTTTCCCTTGTCATTTTCTCAAGCGACGAAGTCTCCGCTGAGCGAAACCCCGCCAGCGGAACTTTTCCCTTGTCATTTTCTCAAGCGACGAAGTCTCCGCTGAGCGAAACCCCGCCAGCGGAACTTTTCCCTTGTCATTTTCTCAAGCGACGAAGTCTCCGCTGAGCGAAACCCCGCCAGCGGAACTTTTCCCTTGTCATTTTCTCAAGCGACGAAGTCTCCGCTGAGCGAAACCCCGCCAGCGGAACTTTTCCCTTGTCATTTTCTCAAGCGACGAAGTCTCCGCTGAGCGAAACCCCGCCAGCGGAACTTTTCCCTTGTCATTTTCTCAAGCGACGAAGTCTCCGCTGAGCGAAACCCCGCCAGCGGAACTTTTCCCTTGTCATTTTCTCAAGCGACGAAGTCTCCGCTGAGCGAAACCCCGCCAGCGGAACTTTTCCCTTGTCATTTTCTCAAGCGACGAAGTCTCCGCTGAGCGAAACCCCGCCAGCGGAACTTTTCCCTTGTCATTTTCTCAAGCGACGAAGTCTCCGCTGAGCGAAACCCCGCCAGCGGAACTTTTCCCTTGTCATTTTCTCAAGCGACGAAGTCTCCGCTGAGCGAAACCCCGCCAGCGGAACTTTTCCCTTGTCATTTTCTCAAGCGACGAAGTCTCCGCTGAGCGAAACCCCGCCAGCGGAACTTTTCCCTTGTCATTTTCTCAAGCGACGAAGTCTCCGCTGAGCGAAACCCCGCCAGCGGAACTTTTCCCTTGTCATTTTCTCAAGCGACGAAGTCTCCGCTGAGCGAAACCCCGCCAGCGGAACTTTTCCCTTGTCATTTTCTCAAGCGACGAAGTCTCCGCTGAGCGAAACCCCGCCAGCGGAACTTTTCCCTTGTCATTTTCTCAAGCGACGAAGTCTCCGCTGAGCGAAACCCCGCCAGCGGAACTTTTCCCTTGTCATTTTCTCAAGCGACGAAGTCTCCGCTGAGCGAAACCCCGCCAGCGGAACTTTTCCCTTGTCATTTTCTCAAGCGACGAAGTCTCCGCTGAGCGAAACCCCGCCAGCGGAACTTTTCCCTTGTCATTTTCTCAAGCGACGAAGTCTCCGCTGAGCGAAACCCCGCCAGCGGAACTTTTCCCTTGTCATTTTCTCAAGCGACGAAGTCTCCGCTGAGCGAAACCCCGCCAGCGGAACTTTTCCCTTGTCATTTTCTCAAGCGACGAAGTCTCCGCTGAGCGAAACCCCGCCAGCGGAACTTTTCCCTTGTCATTTTCTCAAGCGACGAAGTCTCCGCTGAGCGAAACCCCGCCAGCGGAACTTTTCCCTTGTCATTTTCTCAAGCGACGAAGTCTCCGCTGAGCGAAACCCCGCCAGCGGAACTTTTCCCTTGTCATTTTCTCAAGCGACGAAGTCTCCGCTGAGCGAAACCCCGCCAGCGGAACTTTTCCCTTGTCATTTTCTCAAGCGACGAAGTCTCCGCTGAGCGAAACCCCGCCAGCGGAACTTTTCCCTTGTCATTTTCTCAAGCGACGAAGTCTCCGCTGAGCGAAACCCCGCCAGCGGAACTTTTCCCTTGTCATTTTCTCAAGCGACGAAGTCTCCGCTGAGCGAAACCCCGCCAGCGGAACTTTTCCCTTGTCATTTTCTCAAGCGACGAAGTCTCCGCTGAGCGAAACCCCGCCAGCGGAACTTTTCCCTTGTCATTTTCTCAAGCGACGAAGTCTCCGCTGAGCGAAACCCCGCCAGCGGAACTTTTCCCTTGTCATTTTCTCAAGCGACGAAGTCTCCGCTGAGCGAAACCCCGCCAGCGGAACTTTTCCCTTGTCATTTTCTCAAGCGACGAAGTCTCCGCTGAGCGAAACCCCGCCAGCGGAACTTTTCCCTTGTCATTTTCTCAAGCGACGAAGTCTCCGCTGAGCGAAACCCCGCCAGCGGAACTTTTCCCTTGTCATTTTCTCAAGCGACGAAGTCTCCGCTGAGCGAAACCCCGCCAGCGGAACTTTTCCCTTGTCATTTTCTCAAGCGACGAAGTCTCCGCTGAGCGAAACCCCGCCAGCGGAACTTTTCCCTTGTCATTTTCTCAAGCGACGAAGTCTCCGCTGAGCGAAACCCCGCCAGCGGAACTTTTCCCTTGTCATTTTCTCAAGCGACGAAGTCTCCGCTGAGCGAAACCCCGCCAGCGGAACTTTTCCCTTGTCATTTTCTCAAGCGACGAAGTCTCCGCTGAGCGAAACCCCGCCAGCGGAACTTTTCCCTTGTCATTTTCTCAAGCGACGAAGTCTCCGCTGAGCGAAACCCCGCCAGCGGAACTTTTCCCTTGTCATTTTCTCAAGCGACGAAGTCTCCGCTGAGCGAAACCCCGCCAGCGGAACTTTTCCCTTGTCATTTTCTCAAGCGACGAAGTCTCCGCTGAGCGAAACCCCGCCAGCGGAACTTTTCCCTTGTCATTTTCTCAAGCGACGAAGTCTCCGCTGAGCGAAACCCCGCCAGCGGAACTTTTCCCTTGTCATTTTCTCAAGCGACGAAGTCTCCGCTGAGCGAAACCCCGCCAGCGGAACTTTTCCCTTGTCATTTTCTCAAGCGACGAAGTCTCCGCTGAGCGAAACCCCGCCAGCGGAACTTTTCCCTTGTCATTTTCTCAAGCGACGAAGTCTCCGCTGAGCGAAACCCCGCCAGCGGAACTTTTCCCTTGTCATTTTCTCAAGCGACGAAGTCTCCGCTGAGCGAAACCCCGCCAGCGGAACTTTTCCCTTGTCATTTTCTCAAGCGACGAAGTCTCCGCTGAGCGAAACCCCGCCAGCGGAACTTTTCCCTTGTCATTTTCTCAAGCGACGAAGTCTCCGCTGAGCGAAACCCCGCCAGCGGAACTTTTCCCTTGTCATTTTCTCAAGCGACGAAGTCTCCGCTGAGCGAAACCCCGCCAGCGGAACTTTTCCCTTGTCATTTTCTCAAGCGACGAAGTCTCCGCTGAGCGAAACCCCGCCAGCGGAACTTTTCCCTTGTCATTTTCTCAAGCGACGAAGTCTCCGCTGAGCGAAACCCCGCCAGCGGAACTTCTCCCTTGTCATTTTCTCAAGCGATGAAGTCTCCGCTGAGCGAAACCCCGCCAGCGGAACTTCTCCCTTGTCATTTTCTCAAGCGATGAAGTCTCCGCTGAGCGAAACCCCGCCAGCGGAACTTCTCCCTTGTCATTTTCTCAAGCGATGAAGTCTCCGCTGAGCGAAACCCCGCCAGCGGAACTTCTCCCTTGTCATTTTCTCAAGTGACGAAGTCTCCGCTGAGCGAAACCCCGCCAGCGGAACTTCTCCCTTGTTATTTTCTCAAGCGACGAAATTCCCGCTAAGCAAAGCCCTGCCAGCGGAGCTTCTCCTCTACTATCTCACAAGCGGG